>JANHGB010072652.1:0-23323 GCA_026283785.1 Coracopsis vasa
AATTTATTAATAATTTAAATTTATTTGTCCAATTCATTAGTATAAGTAAAGCCCATATGACTGTTAAAGTAACATTTTTATTTGAGAGAGTCAGAGATGGTTTATATTTTGATTCTTATACAAATAATACCTAACAGACTGTGCTGGATGCCTGACACTGAATCTTCATTTCAATCTTATGTGAGGACTGGAGAAAAAAGATGTGTGTACCTCTTGAGGGGTTCCTGTGAGGATTACTGCTAGTGGCAATGGGTCAGGAGTAGAACATATTATGTGCAGTAACTGCAGAGCGAGATGCAAGAGGAGGGAGAAACAAAGGTACTCCTTTAGTTTTTATTTTGGCATGGAAACCTGTGTGTATGAGACTTGTGTGGCTGTTGTAAAACAGTGAAATATAGAGTGAAACAATCCAGCGGTATTGGAAGAGACATCTTATTTTTCCCTGAGGCCTAGAAGCAGCATGTGCCATAAAATGTAATGTTGACAATGATGAAAAAGAAAACAAAAATCTCAGGGCATCCATTCCCCTAGTCTGGGAAAACAGACACGTTCAGTGTATGGAGGAGTCTGGAAAAAATCTGGATTTCATTAGAGCATGTGTGACTGCAATGCTGACAGCTATCTCTTGTCCTAGAGAGTTTCCAGTTCAGATGTTTCCACTCATCTAATTCGGTAGTATGTTTTGGAAAGAGCAAAAATTAGTCTGATGCTAGGCTAGAGGGGAAAAATTCCCTCCATCTTTGCCAGGGAGCTCCGCTTTTAAAGTGCTGATGTCCTGGACTGCTGGAATGAATCTTACCCTAATGGCTATGCAGGCACTTTTGAGTGGCCTCAGTGTGAAGACTTGTGTAGACTGTGTAACCACAACTGAAAGCTGAGCGTGTGAATTGCGCTGTCTTGTGTAGGTGAGGGTTACTCAGCCGTGACTTTTAAACCCTTTACTTCAGTTACACTTGAAAGTCAAGCTGTAATTGCTTTTTTATTAGTAGTATTTCTGAAAAAAAACCCAAAACACCAAACTTTGTGTTTTGTTTCATTATTTTTTCTAAGCTATACTTCAGATGCTGTATATAGCTGATAGTTTTGTGTACAGTGCCTTTATTTCAGTCACCATTCTGTATGCTCATTGAGTCATTATTTATGTTGAAATAATGTTATCCTCCAGGGACAATGTTTTACTGATGATTTGTGTCAAAGTACTTCATTGATACTTTTTGTTTGTTTTCTTAACAATAAACAGAAAAGGGCAAAGATATCAGTTTCTGGCTCTTCTTACCATAAATGTGTGCTACTTTAAGTAAACACTGCAGGCTCTGCAAGTATTCTCAAAACATAGAAAGCATGTGAAATAACATGTACATACACATATTATTATCTCCTTAGTAATGACTTACACTGTGTTAGACTTTTAAAGGCTGTTTTGTTTGGTGTGACATTTCTTCTCAGGAAAGAGGAGTTGCTAAGTAGAAGACAACAGGCTATGAAGAATGTTTCAAGCCTATGCAATGTTTGGTTCTTCACTCTCTATAGGAGGTTCCTTTTTAAGTACTGTGACCCTTTATTTGCCTTATGGCAGTATATTGAAAAACATTTATATTAAGTGTAGCTTCTTCGTAACATATTTCTTACATTTCTGTTGGACATATAAACATGTATGTGCATATACAAAAATTTATTTTTACTAAAACTTTACCAAGAAATCTCCAATGCAGAAAACTGTGGAAAAATAACTGTAAAACTTGGGTTTGTTGTTCATTATTCCTTATTCAAGTTGTATATCTTATAGGTCATATTCATCTCCTATGAAGTCCAGCAGTGAAATGCACAAGAGATCATGCCACATTGTATTTTATGCAGAAGTTCATTACTTGCCTCTTTTGCTCAATATGGTGAGCCAAGAAGTGAAGGAATAAATTGATATTTGAAGGCAGGTCAGTTGAATACATAAGTCACAAATACAGCTGAAGTACTGCCTCAAAACTGGTTTATTTGGTTTTGAAAATAATGAAGTTCATAGAAACATGGAATGGTTTGTGTTGGAAGGTGTCTTCGAATTTTATGTTGGTTATGTTATATCCTGTCTCCCCCAAGAGAGGTTAAATCTTCCTCCTGTTCTTCCAAAACCCTGCAGAAAACCAAGACAAAGCAGCTTCTCCCTATTTTGGATGAGTTGAATATGAAAATAAAACCAGAGGAAGAGGGTTTTATTTGTCTGACCCCCTGCATCTCTCTTGGGGGCTGGGAGAAAAGAAATTTATGAATTCCTACATTGTTCTGACATGTTTCCTAACCAGAAAAGATGATGTGTCCTAAGGGCTTAAAGTATGAGAACAAACAAATGGGTTCAAAGGGTAGAACAAAGAATACAAAATATGCAGGGTATATAAAATGCATCTATTTTAAACGTCAAATAAGTGAAACCCAAGTTGCTCACGTTCATAGGATAATAAAGACCAAGACTTGTTGGATTTTGTCGTTACCTTTTACTTTCTAGAAGATATTTTTCAAAATTGCTAAGCCAAAAGAACAATTAAAACTTAAGTGTTCAGATAATTTCTAGCATCTTAAATAATGTGCTTACATTTTATCTTTGTCCTAGTGATTCCTGTAATGCACATGGTGTAGCATTACATGGAGGAGGTAATAAAAAAATTCTCATCCAGTGTTCAGAAAGCTGCAGTCAAATTGCAGCAGGGAAGGCAGCCATCTTATGTGAAGCTGTGGCTTTTTCAGTATTTGCTCTATGCCCCTTTCAAAGCTACTTTCAGGTGGATTTTTTGTCACTTGAATCTGCACAGTCTTAAAAAATGAAGTGAAATTAAAACTCCTGTTGCCAAGGAAATATGAAGTAGTTACCATGTCTTCACTGCTCTGCACTAGAGAGAAATCACAGAGAAAGGCATTGGCTCTGAGAAATGAGTATTTTCAGTCATTACCAAAATATTCACCCAGAGGTACTGGCTTATTGTCAGCTAAAAGCCAAATGACTATTAAATTGACCATTTACTTATGGAAATTTCCAATTAACTGTTTCATAAATTAAGAAATTTATCAGAAGCAATTTCTTTTTCCAGACAGAATCCATACACAATAACAATTGTTATGGGTTTTATCTGTTTCCTTCTGCCAGAAGATTATTTGCTCAGTATAGGGTGGCAGAGCCAACTAGAATAATTTACCATATCATATTATGCAGTAACTAAACTCCTTCAGAATGGAAAAGCTGAGGTGCTCTTGCCAGCTTTTCATACTCTCCTTGCCTAACAAAGGCTTTTACTTTTAATTTCATAGAATCGTAGAATCACTTAGGTTGGAAAAGACTTTTAAGATCATCTAGTCAATAGTAAGCCTAATGCTGCCAAGTCCACCACTGAACCATGTTCTGAAGTACCACATCTACACATCTTTTAAATACCTCCAGGGACTGTGATTCTACCACTTCCCTGGGCAGCCTGTTCCAATGCTTGGCAATCTGTTCAGTGAAGAAATTTTTCCTAATATCCTATCTAAGGTTATCCCTGCCTTTGCAGATAACAGCTATCCGTGCCAAAGGTGGAGGAGAAACTGTAAGCCGAGATTTTTTTCCTGCAGAACAGGTAGTCAAAAGTTTCCTACGTTTTTGTAAAAAGTTGTTCCAGTTCAAGAACTTGTGCTGTACACCATGTAGTGTGATATGGATTGCAGGAAAAACTGCCTCTAAAACTGCCTTGTCCAAGCCAAAGACACTTAAAATAAATAAAACCAGTCTGTTGGTGACCTGAAGTGACAGTGTGTTCTTGAATCTGGAAGGAAAAGAAAAAAAGCAAAGGAGGAAGAAGAGGGGAAACAACCCCAATAAGTGTGAGCACTTGCTTTGGGTACATGAGCAGTTGTCACATGATTAATATTTTATTGAACTGACCCCTTGTATTAAGGACTTGGATAAACTGTGTTCAGATAATTGTGCAGTTGCTGTATATTGCTATATGTCACAGTTTAATTCCATGTTTAGTGCGTTGTTCCGGTTGTCTTTTAAGCTGGAAGGGTAACGACTTTGGAAAACAAAATCTGTCTCTCAGAGTCTACTGTCTTCAGAATGCTTGAATGTACAGTTTGACATGCGAGTTTCTGATTTTCCCTGAATTCCACTGATTTTGGCATGTTGCTGTTAGTATAGTACACACAAATGAGCTTAAGAATGCACTATTTGAAAATATGCACAGTTCTTTAATGTCACACCAATTATAGCTCTGCTTATTGTGTGACTTTGTAAGCTAGTACGTTTTGGTGACTATTTACAATGGATCACTCTTTCAAAGACAGGGAATAACTTCATTCTGAGGATATATAATTGTCATCAGTTACATCTCGCTTCTAAAGCGTTGATTTTTCTGTTAAAGGATATTCATGCATGTGCTGTGTAGACATGAACATAATTATTTCATCATCAGATAACATATGTTTGCTAGAATGTATAGTATTGTGTTACTCATTGTTAGACACATGCCAGAGACTTTTTTTTTTTTTTCCCCAATTTATGTCATATATTTAAAAATACATATTTGGTTTAATACCTCCACATGCTTAACATTTCATTTCCTGAAGTTAACACTAAATTAATTGAGGAACCAGTAGGAGCTGTTTTCTGTGCTTTTCTCTTGGATGAATAGTGCAATTGTGACATCCTAACATATTCAGTAGAAAATAGTGACTCTATCCTCAGTGAATGAATACGTGCCAGAGACATGAAATGATATGATAGTTGGCCAGGAATTTATGACAGAATATAAAGTAAATTTCCTTATATATTTTGTAGGGGTTTTAAAGTGTATGATTATATATTTTTTTTTTAGCTTGTGATGTACTTTGATTAAATTATGTGGAGTAACTTAAAAGAATGACCTTTGAAATGAAAAGTTGAGATGACAAAAAACAAAGGAAGAAAATCATCTTTAAACATGTAGAGCTTTCTGGCTTACTTTTAATGAGAATTTATTGTCTTAGATTGATTAGTATCTATGTTATGTAAGCCATAATGAGACTTTCACAGTTTCAACGATTAAGCCTACTACATGTAGCCATGTTTCTGTTAATTCCTTTAATTGGGGTTTCCATTTGGTGAAACGGTAATAAGATTATGTTAATTTTGACAGGCTTTTCAATTAAAGGGGAAATTTTCCTTTTGACCAGGAAAGGGTGGAAAGAAGAAAATAAGTTGAGAAGTGTTGAGTAGTAGCACTTATCAAAGATGTACTTGAAAGACTATAGAAATTTTGAGGTGCCAGTTCTGTGTATGTGTACTAAGTATATGACAATATTAAGATTAGGGACGTATGAAAGTGTGGGAACACCAAAAATCGAAGAACCAGAGAACTGTTTACATGGTTCAGTCAGACAGACCAAAGCAATTCTAATCTGACCTGTGTAGACTAAGTAATCAAAGGGAATTCAGAATTCATGAGGCAAAGTCTTACTTTAAATAAGTTTTATGAAATGTATAACATGAACCCTATTCCTGATCTGAATTATGAAGAAGAGACTTGTTAATGCTATTTATACTCAAATATTTGCAAATCCTATTTTATGTTAGTTGGCATACTGGTGTGCTTCCTGACACTGCAAAGCAGCATGGTTGCTTTCCGCACTGATACCAGCCAGGTACGCTGAGGCACTTCAACAAGGAAAATATACACAAGCAAAGAAACTAATAGCTTTATGAATGCCTGAAATTGCATGTACTGTGCTAAGCAAACATCATAATTTAAAAGCTAATTTTATCTTCAGAAAAAGTGGACTTTTATTCGGAAATGGAAAACGTTTATAATAGTTGAGAACACCATGAGTTCATCAATGCCAGAAATACATGCACAGTTAGTGTACTGAAAAAAGTACTTGTTATTACATTCAAGTGAACAGGCATTCTAACTGGAACAAAACATTAGTGTTTGTTATTGTCACTTCCCAGGGAATGTTATTAAATGCTACCTTGTTCAAAACCAGAGATGTGTTAAGAAATCAAAACCAAAGCTACAAAACTGTGCTGTTCTGACTCACTCATTCTCATATGGTAATCAGCATTTCCCAATACTTCATAAAATATAATCACTAACCTTGACATGGAAGAAAATTAATTTTATATACATACATATATATATTAGTTGGATATTTGAGAAGTTCTGTTAGGCAGGTGTGAACATGTGTGGGAATGGGGGAAGGAACGGGGCTGGTGGGAAGCGTGTTCAGTGGTTTAGTGTGTTGAGATCTGAAACCAGGGAATTCTGATTGAATTATCTTTAAGGTTAATAAGATTTAGTAAGAGATTATGTATTTTGCTATTTTGGAAAACTTTGCAGCAGGCATGCAAAAAGGCTCTGAAATTTTGATGTTGTTCTTAATTTAAAGCTGATGGACAGTGCTTTGTAGTAATTCAACCACCCATTGCCATCACCAGGCATTTATTTTAGACCGAAGAGTACTGTGTACTCCATAGTGTAAAGTTCTCCAGGAGAACTAAAAGCAAAACTAGCTGATTTTATAAAAGCCAAAATAGAGTTACAAATGGATTTTTACTGCTTTTAGAAGCATCCTTCAACTTTGGAGACCTATTAATGTTTGGGAAACCCACACATGGTCTGTTTATAGCAATGTATAACTTATATTATTTGCAAATGAGTGGTCATTTGCTGGGATAAACCAGCCAAGCACAAGGAAATTGAAAGCTGGAAATAATGAGGATTATGATGAAACAGTCTGAGAAGGTAGCTCACTGTGTAATCCAGGGAAAACTCATAGACTTTAAAGCTGTGTTCACCACAGAGGCACTTTAATTGGCTTTGTTTGACAGATAGAAAAATGTATTAGAGGTTTCTTTATTTATTTTGAAATTATTTTAGAACTAGTTTCATATAGTCTTTTTTTTATTGCATTTCAGTTTTATAGAGTAAAAATAACATGGACAGTGTGGGAATTGTAACTGGAGTTCAGTCTGAAATAAGAAAAGCTATATTTTGAAAGTATTATTCAGATATGGGCAGGGTTAGATGAGTTTCTGTCCTTCTGTGCCAGGTAACTTTCATTTGCCATGCAGCTTTGAGATATGTGTGTGGGGTTTGTCTTTTTTTGTTTAGTTAGTTGGTTTGGATTTTTTTTTTTGACATTTGAACAATTTTCCATTTTTTGACCTAAGAGCCGCACATCGTGCATTGGTGCCCAAGTCTTTGGCAGTGCAGGTGTTGCATTGTGTGCCATTTAGCAAATGGATCACAGTGCTTTGAATTTAGTGGGCTCTATGAGGGTATACAAAGAGGTTAATAAGTCAGTGCTCTCTTAAGTTAATATCCTACCTCATTGCACAGTAATTTTCCTGCATAAACGACCTTTGAATTACAGTGGGCTCAACAGATTTAACAATTTTTTTAACCATATAATTAATAATAACATTTAACTTGCATTATAACCACAAGCCCTGTCTCAAATATTTTTCCACATACCCACATAGTTGAAAAAAGCCCTCTTATACCTCTTTCTTAGCAATGTACTAATCTTCAGATTCTCGTATGGGTGTATATATCTTGTGCCTGTGCGAGGAAAAGAAACAAATTAGGTTTTCCTTATTAAAAAGATATATCAATAATATATTAATGCTTAATATTCCTTATGTATTTAATAATCTTGACAGTCCTGGATGGCATGTATCTTTTTCTGGCTTCCCATCAAATACCACAATGACACAGAGCAACTGTGTTGGAAACAATGTAGGTTAACTTGTGACTAGCATCACAAAAGATCCTTTCTTGTCAGCATTGTCAGTAAATTATCTCACCCATCTCAGTACACTTTCTACTTTGCATACTTCATATAACGTGTTTCTAAAAATGGCATCCAAAGCTCTTACTTATTTGCAAGACCATCTGTATTGTAGATGTGTAAAAGAACTCTGAAATTTGTAAGCATGAATTAATTAAAAAAGAAGCTGCTTTTTTGGGTAGATATGCTTCTTGCTTTTCCTTAAATCATGCTTTACAGGAACTATAGGTAATACAGTTAATTTCACAGGTAAATGTTTGGTTGTTGTTTAAAAAAAGCAAAACAAAACAAACCAACCTGTAAATTATGGTAAATATTTCAGAAGATGGTAAAAAATATTCAGGATGTTGATCCCTCGTGTTATTCCATGGCTCATCCTTTGCTCTTGCTGTCTCATTTCCGTATTAGAGGTAATTTTGTGCTTTACAGATATAAAATTCTTATGATTGATGGGAACTCTAAAAAATTTTGGTAGACTGGGAGAATCAGAAGGAGTTGGAAACATGCAACTGGAGTTAAGTAAGGGACGTATATATGTTAGCTGATTTGAGTAGGAGGTACTAAAGAATGGGGCTGGTAGTAAGCAGGTAACTAAGGTACTGAACATCCTGGAGAGATCAATTTACTAGTGCTTGGATGAGGAGAGTGGAACTGGAATGGAAAGAATGAGAGCTGGAGGCTAAGAAAATGAGATTATGAAAAAGAACCAAAGAAGAGAGAGAAGTAGAAGTGTATTAAGGATATGTTGGCTGCCAAGACAGAGAAAGGATTGTGCTGGTGTGAAGAGCTGTACATATTAAAGGAAAATTTGTTTGAGAGATGGAATGAATCCAAGATTCCTGTATCTTGCCTTTCCACTCTTGTCAGGAAATACCTGTGACACTCTCTAGCTAGAATGTGCCATTCTTGGCAGGGTTATTCCGTGAAACAGATGACAAGCTACTGCTTTTATTGCATGAGATAAAAGTGCATCTTTAATATAACTAGTGAAGTGCTGTCTGGAGCAGCCTTGATGATCTACGTGCATACAGATATGACATGATATAATTAAACTCTTGTTATTCATAGTCTTTGAAACACAGAAAATTATGCACAGGCTTCTCCTTCCTGTTGTTTTTTCAATGTCAAATTAGCTCCCTTGTCCATATACATATGCATTATGATACTGTCTGTAATTAAATAAGCATGTGCTGTGGTTTCCACCGAACTGCTGTCTACTGTGGCGCTCTGCAGATAAATCAGGGCTGGGAACATGCCTTGGATTTAAATCAAGAATGGTGAAGAAAACTGTCATCTGTGGAATAATAAAGTTAATGAAGTTGGAAATATAGCAAATGAAGCAAGGATTTGCAGAATTAATTGTTGGCCCTGTGGCAAAATGTGGTGAGATGGGTTTTGTCCAGTGGTGGCTAAGGCTAGCTTATGGCAGGATGCCAACCTTAGTCTTCTGCCATGTTAAGTGTAGATACTGAAACTTTCCAAGCAAAACTTCTACATTTCTTCAATTTTTCTCTTTATCATATTTATCACTATGCAGCACAATACCCACAGTTTCTCAGTTAGTCGCTAATTATGTGGTCTTCCTTTTCTGCATACCTACATTGTGACCCTGCAGATCCATTTTGGACTCCCAGCTGTAGCTGCAGTAAAAGAATAGAAGTACTTCAAACACACAGTTCTGTCTTAATAAAAGTAGGTCTTATTGTAATGTGATTAGGTATTTAATATTATTGATAGTTTTTATTTTAATCTTTCTGTGCATCCATCTGTCAAATATGGGAAAATAAAAATTAATTAAAATGTGTAATACACTGTAACAAAGCACTGATATCAGCCCTTAAGTAAATCAATTGTTTTTTCTTCAGTGCCATGTTTGTATGGTGTTAGGTCAAAAATATGTGAGGGCACAAGTGAGACTGTTTATTTTTAATCTTTTACTGCCTACTGAGTTTCATTTAAGAGGTAGAAGAATAGACCCAGTTACTAGGCACAGAGCTATGGAAATCGAATTCTTCCAGGGCTTTGACACTTTTAAGAGGCATGAGGAGAAGCTGGAATCTTGTAATCTTTTTAATTGTACCTATAGTAGTCTCAATTATTTACTTTGTGCAAAGAGGAACATCTGCATTTGACATGAATATGTTCTAAAAGGATGAAAAAGAATCTTAGCTCTTGAGGGACAGGTGTGAATCCTAAATCTTATATAACAGCAACAGATGTTCTTTTCTTATGACCTTGTGACCTGCCTTCTCATGCATTCCCATGTGTGCTGCCCTAGTTCTTCTACTATTCGTTTTAGTCCTTAGACATAATGCCCAGCTGCATAACACAGGTGAACAAGGGTTGGGTTTTTTCCTGTTTGCAGGTGAATGTTCATAAGAATTTGAGCAACCTTATTTTACTTTATTTATTTTTACAATATTTTCTGCTAAGGTCTTTTTTGCCTAGCATCTTATTGACTAAATTTCTGAAATAGCAAAAGTTGATGAAATGCAGCAATTGCTGGAATGCTGCATGAAACAGTGAAGTGTAATAGCTGTTTCTCTGGAAAGAAGTTAATGGGGATGTTTGTTCATTGTATGGATTCCAATTGCTTTGAAATCTTACTCTGTGAGTGTTGATAATGAGAAGTCACTTTTGATAAAACAATAAAGATTTTTGCTCATTTGAGGAGGGGGAGACTCCCCCTGCCTTGCGTCAGCCTAGAAATTCACCTTTTCAGCCAGATCAATGTGTTACATCATAGATTTTCAGTAATGCAGAAGTGCTTTTGTAGAACTAGTGCTCTCTGCAGAGATTTTTCTCATTGTACCTTGCATGATATGTGGGGGGTTTTGGTTGGTTGGTTGATTGTTGGGTTTTTTTTTAATATCTGAGGGAAATGAGACTTTTTTCCTCTTTTGTTCTGCTTGCTTTGCTTTCCTTCTCTTTCCTGTGGTTGATTGAGGTTTTCTGAGGACAGCGGATCCCTTTCAGAGTCCTCTGAAGAAAGAAAAAGAGCCCTTTCGTTTAAAAATGTATTGCATCTGGCTCTGAAATCTTACTTTAAGTTGATATGTTAAAAAAAAAGAAAAGAATATTTCAGTCTGGAATGTTAACAGTCAGGTGCTGGCTTGAAGACTTTATGGACTTTATGGAAATTGCTAACAAAAAATGAAAAGGGAAGAAAGCATCATACGGTTTACAGTGTGTAGATTGAGGCTTTGGAGAAAAATAATCTCTTTAAAATAAAATTAATTATATCCAGCCTGGTTTTGGAAGCTTTGGCTGAATTTTGACTTCAATTTATCTAACCAAGTGACACAAGCTTGTTGTTTCCGTGTTGGTCTTATGTTCTCTCTCACCCTCATGAGCAGCATCTGTATGTCACTTCAACAGGAACAAAGCTGGGTTTATACCAGCTGCTATCCTTAAAAGTTGGTTCACACCATTCCCCTTTCTTCTGAAAACCATGATGGGCATTTTTCTTAGATGAAAAGTATAGATTGCCATAAGTAAGCATATAGTAAACTGTCAGTTTTCTCCTGTTCTATCATGCTTTCTTTTAACTGAGCATCTTGGTGGCTCAGGTTTAGATAGAACTCTTCAGGTTTCACACCCTTCAGGTTACTTGTGCAGCATTTGAGAAACCATTAATTAAAGGTTTCATGAAGGACACATTCCACAGGGTACCTTCAAGGGGACAACTCCAGAAGAACACCTGCCTGAGGACACCCACCCCTGACTTTGAGACAATGGATTGGGAGAATTCCATCTCAGCTTCTTATACCAGTCTTTGAGACATTGGACAGTGGAGTCTGATTTCAGATCAGTCTCACACTGTGAAACTAGAACCATCTTTGAGAAGGTGACAAGGAAATAGGATGCTGTCATTTTCTCAGTGTCTTGTGGAAAAATTGCACCTAAAGTCTCATTCCACTATTTTTGTGAAGTTCTTCCATAATTAACTCTGTCCATCTGCTTTTATTGCACTGCAGCTTGTGGCAGAAATCACTGAATTCAAATATAGCAAAATCATTACTGCCAATATTTTGGTGCATGTGCACTTGCCCTTTCCTGTAACATCTCTGTCAGACTGGTGCTATGCTCTATTTTGGAAGAAAGAAGATAAATTTGTGGATGCACTTGGCTCATGCCAGCAGACTGTATTCAGTCTCTTAAACTGAAAATGACCCTCTACTCTTTTTGTGCAGTGGAGTTCTGTTGTGTACATGCAGGCTCAGATCTTAGTGTTCCCATCAAAGAATACTTCTTGACTGGAACTGCTGGCAAACATAGTTACAAGCTCTTTAGCAGCCATTTCAAGGCAGAAAGGACTATAAAGCTAATGAAATATAGGCTGTTTCTTTTCAATTTTTCCTTCTCTGTGTTTAACAGGAATAAGACTCATACCACCAAACTGGATAGTTGCTAGACAGCATGAGTTAGAGGTGACCTCTCATCCCTCCAAGTCATCCGTTGAAAACTCACAAAGGGATGCTAGCAGCATCTTTTCCTTTATTCTTTATTGCTGAAAATGTCTGAAATGGGTTACCACAAAGCCACCTAGTATGCTAAGGATGGGACAGTTGTAAACATGTCACCAAGTGCTGACTTAGGAGTTCGATTTTTTTTCTTAAGATACGTTTGTGATCCCCATTAAAACTTTATTGTTGAAAGGAGGTGGGGGGATAAATTGCTGTAAATTTTCTACTGTAGTTTATGGGAAAAGATATTTTTTTTAAAAGTTATTAATTTTATCTTTTTTTTTTTAGCATAGTGATTCCCCAATACCTCAGTCATCTGCAACCCCCAGTGGGATACTTAGTGTAAGGATGCGGGTTCAAAAATGTTAAGTAAAATAATTTTATTCAGATGCTTCTGCTTGAATTATGCTTTTATCCCTTAACCATTAGTTTACAACAGCTATACCCTAGTCCACAAGTACACTTCTTCCATCAGGATATGAAATGAGCAGTAGTTCTGCTTTTGGGCATTCTTGTCCTAGGACGTGTAATTCAGAAGCAGAGTGCTTGGCTTCTTTTGAGCATTCACAAAGTATGGGTTGTTATCCTGGTAAAGTAGTGGTTTCCTTGAGTTTTGTACCTAATCTGAAACTGGCTTTATTGGGCGTTTATGTTGTGTCACCACAGCCCTGAGAACCTTAAACCACGAAGCACTGGAAGGCCTCTTATCCTGTGGTTGGTGCTCATATATATTAACTTGGGAAATCCTGAGCAGAAGCCAGTGAAACACAAGGGCAACTCTTCTGTTATTCGTTCTGATTTGTAGACAACCGAGGAGCAGGACTGTAATGGTTCATCTGTTTCTGTATGAGATGTTTGTTGGAGCAAAATGCTATTCAAAAGCTAAATTGCTTTGGCTAAAGTTAACATTTATGTCTTTGCAAAACAGCCTGCTGATGAAGAATATCTCCCCACTTCTCCTTCAATAGCAGGTGTCCAAAGCCCTCACCTGTTTTTAGGAAAATCAGTAAGTTTAATCTTGTAGCCTTAATAAAACCAATATTAGTCTTTTTAAGAAACTGTTTTCCTCTGTGTTTAAGAGGAAAGAAACTAATGGTGTATACAAAGAGTTGAGTTCTTGTTTGGAAAGAGTCCAAAGCCCTCTAACCCTGGGGTTTCAGTTCAGAAAAGTTTACTTCAGTGTTTCCATGGAAGTGATAGCATTCATCTAAGACTTCCACACAAACAATATCAGGCTTACTGAAACTGTAGATGGTGATGCTCTCCAAAACTCTTCCTCTCACTGGGCACAACCCTGCCAGATGCTCAGCAACACTTGAAAGAATCTAGGCTGCTACTGACCTTAGTCAGAGTTGGAGATTCACAGCATGTTACAGGGTAGGATCTGCAGTCCCCAAAGCTGCAAATTCAGCCCATGTTGTTCTACTAAAATGCATATCAATGAAGCTTCAACAAAGGGAGGTGGTGTGAATTGCTCTTCTGGAACAAGTGTTAGCTGTGTTTTTGTTAGGAAACTTGTCTGTCTGTTTCGATAACTCTTGCCACTATGGAAAGAAATCTTTAGGTTGTGTTTCCTATCAAGAATTGCTGATGTTAAAAAATACATGGCTTTTAACTGTGAATATAGCTTCTGTATGCTGGTAAGATTCGTAATGCACTCTATGATTGTCAGCCATGGCAGCTTTACAGATCACCTCAACTGAGAAGAGTTTTTAACAGATTTCTGATCAACTTGTTAGGAAAAGTGAGGCACAGCCTGCCTGCCACCTTGACACAGGAAATGAAAATGAGAAAGCCTGGATTCAGGTGACTCCAGCCGTGGCCTTGGCAAGTCCCTTCAGTTCCTGTCTGTACACTACGTCTGCTTACCTAACTCACGGTAAGAGCGTGTGGCATCCTTTTTCAAATTAGAAAAAGATTAAACTCCTCCTTCTGTTTTGAAAAAAAGCCATCTTCCTTGAAACTCCTACAACATTTTGAACCTGAAGAGAGTGCTGTAATTGCTAATTACTGTTGTATGTTGATAATGCTAATGAACATGCTTCTTAAGCCTATTACTACTCCTCAGAAGAGCTCCAGACCAGTAACAATATATCTCAGAATTTAAATAGACTGCTTATGTGTTTATACAGCAAAAGTACTTTTGAAATATAACAGCATTGTAATATAATTTCACATTACATGCAGCTGCATAAGAAATTTAATCAAAACAGCAAAATGTCAACAGAACAACTTGCAAGCTTTAAGGTATTCATGCATTTCAAGCATGAAAAGTTTTCAACAGCAGTAGACTCTCCTACAAAGATTTATTCCCTCTGAAGACTTTTTCATGGCTCATAAAAAGTGATGGATGAACTTAATTTTTAGTTTAATCTCTTTCTTTTCAGTTCAGTAATTTCTTTGATACGAGCAAAAAATTAGTGAGAAGATGGAATCGCTCACCAGTCATTAGCAATGGTTTAAGTTACAGACTGCACATAGACCACAACATAGACCACTTGTTGGAGAGTGGGAAGCAAGTCTTCCTTTCAAGAACTTTTTAAAGCAGCATTTTAATATTTATTGCATACAATGTCTGACTATAATTTTATGTTCTTCCAAATAAACTTGTTTCAATGTTAACTTTAAGCTTTTACCCAGCTATTACATTCAGCTTACTGCCCCAGTACCTTGTGCTAATATACAAAATATTTCTTCTCTGACTTCACGGAGGGTTTGTGTGCATGACAGCAGAACTGGGCCCTGCCCAAGGTGTCTTGAGTGACACCTGATTCCCTGTGTCCATAGGCTAAATGCTATGAAGGAAAATGTAAAGGCTCCATGATATTGTCTGTGATTAAAATATGCTGAGAAAATAACTGCATGTCTCTGCATATAAAGAATTAAAAAAAGTAACAAAGAAATGAAACATATCAGAAAGAGAATTGAATTAAGCATGTAGACTTTTCTGTTGTGTTTTTATGTTCTAAAAACTGTGTATTATTCCATCTTTTCTTGGCACATTACTCTTTCATTATGTTGCTGTACTTCAGTTTTTAGAACTGCAGAAGACTTTGCCTTCTCACTCAAGTCATATTTTTATATAGCCAAGTATAAAATATTGTCTAAGCTCAGGGCCATGCTAGATGTTCTATTCAGCGTTTTCCATCCTGAATCTATGGCTGCCTTATATTGGCTCAAGAACTTAAGTCAACCATTGTGCTCCTTTGCTACATTTGAAGTGTTTTTGACATCAAGGCTTCTAATCAGTGGAGTTCAGTGTATTTAGAACTTTCCAATTCTCCCTTTTGAAAGAATCATTTTTTTTAATTAGTTTTCTTATCGCAGTAGAAAAAAACACTGTAGGAAAAGAGAGAACAGATACATGTGTATGAGACCATTTTTATTCTTTTGAAGAGCTATGCTGAAAAATTGCCCCTCAAAAAGACAACTTGAATAAAACAAAGCAGGAAATTACTTTTGAGCAAACAGTGAAATGGCAACTTTGATTGTGGAATGAGTACACTGCTTCCTCCAGGCCATGTTTAAGGAGACTGTGGTAAAGTCACTCACTGAACCTTTCCAAAAATTGAGTAGATCTTTCTTACAGCCTGTGAATTCACCTGTGTCACTACAGTTGACACCACTTTCCAACTTGTGTCCCCAAAATGCTTATCTTTAGGACGGCTTTCTGCCAAGGGTGAAAAATGTATAATGTTTGGGGAAAAAAACCCAAAACATGTAGGCATTGGAATTGTCTCATTCAGTTTGAGAGATGAATAATCCTATGACTTCCTTCCGCAGAAGTATCCATTTGTTGGACAAGATTGCTGCTATATAAATGTTAGGAGGAAGAGTGAAACATTTTCCAAGGGTGGTGATGTTGTAGTTACTAGGTTATGCTTGCACATCGTAAAAGAACTCACAGGAACAGTTCCTCATTTCCTCTAGGTTTGCGTTACACTTAAGGGAAGATACAGGAAACTTATAATATTTAAGTCCAAGAAGAGCAGTGAGATAGAGCTGTGCAAATAAAATCCATAGAAACATTATAAATAACATGCATTTGTAACAGCAGAAATACTCAGGGTCTTTAAAGCCTAACAAAAGACATATGATACAGCTGCTGCAACATCTGTGGTGGTGTGGCATCACAAACTTACTTTTTAACATATGAAATTATTCTTTTTCTCAGACTTATTGCCAGTCTGTTTATAGTTTCTAAATATGGCTGGAAGTATCAATTTTAAAAATATATCTGAAAAGCGTGCTTTTACCTTTCTTTCTTACCTTTCTGTATTGTTGTTGTTTTTTATCTCTCCAACACAGTTTTGGGCAGTGACAGTCTGCCATGTATGGTAAAATCACAGTCTAATGCCCCTCATGAGAAGCAAATAAAACATGATTTTTTTTCCTATTTCTTATACTAACCAGCTCCTCTCCCAGCTCAGGTAGCTAAAAAACTACTGCTAAAACTCATGGTACTTGCTCAGAGGATCCAGTTGCCACACGGTTGAGCTGCATGTGCTTGAATGATGTCCTCCCTCCACTTGTCATGTCGGGACGCCCTCTGCAAGTGTGCTTATCTTTCTGGACTTAAAGGGGCTCCTAATAAGCAGCGTGTGCAGGGGCTCTCAAGTCCTGAGGGCAGTCCCTTAAGCAGACAATTTGTCACTTGTGTTCCAGTCTTTCCTGTCCCTGTGCCAAGCCTGCTTAGCTCAGCATGGCTGTGTGTGTTTCAAAGAACTAAGTGAAACTAATAGGCGACTGGAAATTGCTAGGGTAGTAAAGCACATGGCAAAGCTGCATTGTAGCATAGTCTGCATGCTGATAGACACCTGTTTGATGAGAAAAGTCTGATTTTGAGATTTGCAGGCACCATCTGCTTGACCAGGCTTCTTTCTTCTTCTTTCTCTGCCAGGAAATCAGTGCTTTCCAAAAAGGTGCAAGTAATGAGGATTACAAACTTTTGATGATCCGAAAATCAGTGAAGTGCTTAGGACTATTTATACAAATTCATAGGTGCCCAAGCAGTGGCAAGGAGTTAATGTATAATAGGTGAAGTATGATAAGTAACCAGTTCAAAATATGGAAAGAGCCTGTGCTTTACATAGCTATAACAGATGTCAAATGCTCTACATGTTGCTGGGTGATTTCTGCTCTTACTGGAAGGAATAGCAGTGAGTTATGTGCAAGGAGACTTCAGTCACACCGATAGAAACAGGTGGTTTTCTGTGGATTTTGGAATACAACCAGAATTTTTAGTCCAGCTTTAAAGGCTTAAAAGAAGTCTGCTAGTAAAGATAAAGTCTTGTTAATAAGACGGTCCATGTTTGAAATTTGAGTCTTATTTACTACTTTCCAAGGTAAAGTTACTCTTAAGGCTTTGAGTTTATGTAGAAATGTAGAAAAAAAAAAGAGGTATGATTCCTCATTCTCTGTTTAGGGGTATGCAAGAAGAATACAGACAGCACTTACCAGTCATTGCTGTGCCGACCTGTCATAACATTTAACTGAGAGATAACCAGAAAAGCCCATGCAGCTATTAGGTTTAACAAATAAAAATAAAAATAGTCTCAAGCACTTTACAGGTAAAATAAAATTTTATATTACCTTTATCTCTCTTTCCTTTTGCTGTCCTATTTCTGATTTGTTTCACTTGTTTTAAACAGCACAGGGAAGAAAGAGGCAGTTTGGACAAATCTATAGAATCTTCCCTAATGTCACCAGTGAAAATGTTGGATGACATTTGTCTCATTGTGTGATATAAGTTATTCTGCTGAATCCAGAGGACTAAACTGGGGTGCCTCTGTCAGAACACTCCCAGGCTCTCATGGGATCCCGGTTTGCTTCAGAATGCCCTTAAGAGGTCCCTCAAATCACGTATCATTCAGGAATCAGCTGGTTTGCCTGTTTGGAGCTCTTATTCAACTGTGTCACTTAATTAAGGGCTTCAAATCATGTGCATTGCTATAGGTGACCATGCTCAGCTGCAGGTACTGAAAAGTTACTCTTTATTTTTTTGTTACTCTAATATTCTTATTATTTGTTTATTGAATTATTCTTTTAACTACTAAACTATTTATTGAATTATTCCAAGTACTGAATTGTAATTATAGTGTTATTCAAACTATTCTAGCTATAACTATTCTAGCTATTCTAATAAAATCAAATACATAAAATCTGTTCTGGGTATAATATGTTTACTGATGTCTTGGATTATTGTTCAAAACAAACATAATAAATTGGAGAAATGTCTTAAAAAATCTTGAAAAGACTGCTGCAAAATGCTGTACATAGGAAACCAAATAGTGGTAATTGGCTAGGCACCAGTTTAGAGATTACACTAGATCAGTCAGAGCAGATTACCCTAGGTTACTCATCAAAGTATGAGTTAAGGATATATTATAATTGCAAAGAAAGGTCTACGTACCTTCTGGTAGGTCTTCTGCATTCTTGTATGTAGAATCACGGAGTGGTTTGGGTTGGAAAGGACCTTAAAGATCATCCCGTTCCAACCCCCTGCCACAGGCAGGGACACAACACCTTCCCCTAGACCAGGTTGCTCCAAGCCCCATCCAGTCTGGACTTGAACACTGCCAGGAATGCGACAGCCACAGCATCTCTGGGTAATCTGTGCAAGTGCCTCGCCACCCTCCCAGGGAAGAACTTCTTTCCAATGTCTCATCTAAATCTCCCCTTTGTCAGTTTAAAGCCATTCCTTCTTGTCCTGTCACTACATTCCTTCATAAAAAGCCCCTTTCCAGATTTGTTGTAGGCCCCCTTGAGGTACTAGAAGCTGTTCTAAGTTATCCCCTGAGCCTTTTCTTCTCCAGTAATCACAGAAGTTCCATGAGGAAAGTAATTTTTCCTCTTATGCAGTATACCAGTAGGATCTTACTGCACAAGTCATTCGCTTCTGAACATCTTACTGTTAGAAAGGTGTAAATGTGTAAAAAGATTTCAGATTGTAATAGGAATTATGAGAACTTTAGGAGACTTAGTCTTTCTTAAAAAGATTGAAAGAGGATATTTGGTATGAAAAATGATGACATATTTGTGCTGCTTGTTCAAAGCTCTCTGAGCTTTGAAGGAGCCGGCAAGATGTTGGAGAATTATGCTAGGTATCTTTGCATGTGTGAGGTGATAGCAGGTGATGGGCTGTATAGTTGTTCCTTGTTTATTCTCTTTAGGTTGAATTTCTAGTTGGTTCCAGGATTTTGCCTGGAACCAACTTATTGATGCCTCTTAACGCACACAGCAATAGATAGAAATCGAACTGTCTTCTGTCTGAGCCTCATCAAAGTAAGTGCAAAGCCTTGTTGCTGCACACAGGTCTTTTCTGTCTGGCAGTACTCTACCAGGGAAGATAGTTGTACACATCCTCTTCAACCATCCCTGCAGGTTTTAAATTGCTTTGGCTGTTATCCTCTGTCAAAGCAGGTAGGAGGAACTTTTGCCCTGTCACTTGATCTTTCTATGAATGTAAGTGCGTAGGTTAGGGATAGCAATGAAAAAAGTCTCTTCATAACCTACTAAGAAAATGATTACCTGAGATAATTTAACTGACTTTCAAATCTGAACATCCTTGAAAAATTGCCACTGAATCTTTAAATAATTTTCCCATCTTCTCATAAGATTTACTAAAGAAAGCAGGAGACAGTCTAATGACATTTTAAGACATTACTTTTATCCAGAGGAACACTTCATTTTTTAAAAGCTTATGATTTGATATAGTGGAAGAAGGGATAATACTTTTTGACCGTAGTATTCAAGGACAACAGGGAACAATTCAGGTTGCATTTCCCAGAGCAGATAAACTGTTCAAGCAGAACTGTTTCATTATTTGCAAAAATTTTCCTTTCACTTAAGAGATGCGCTGCTGATTTTGTCAGATGTTTGGTTCAAAGGGAACCACCATAAGCTTTTTGAATTTGTGTGAATCTGAGAGCTTTATTATCATCAGGGCTTCACTCAGCATGCACACTGGCGGCAAGTATTTCTCATCGAGCCTTCTGCTAGAGTATTCTGGCTTGGCCTGACACCATGAGCTGGCAATGTGGGAATTTTTATCTGTTCCCTCTCCTCCACCTGCCTTCTCTGTTCTGCTTCCTCTTATTCTAATTTGAACTTCTAGTTAGGTAATGAGCCAGAACTAACTTTTGATCCTTCCCTCTCAGGACGCATGATGATGGTCTTGAGAGTGTGAATTCATTTCTCATCGTGGTGAATGCTGTAATTAGCAAAAAGCCTCTGGAATTTGAAAAGGCAAGAGAAGGTCTTACTCAGCAAACAGATTATTGTTCATGAGAAAAAGAATCAAAATGGAGAATCAAAACTAAACTCAGTGGTATCTTAGGAAGCAGGACATTTTCCAAGGCCTTAGCCTTTGATTATTACATTGACATTACAATTTTTCCATTATAAGGGGTCACTAAGAAGGCTGATGTAAGAGAACTAATAGAAAGTAAGGAAGTAGAAACACTTTAGTATTTTATATGGATTTATGTAACAAATCTCATTTCAGATTAAGTAACTGTTTCTCAGCTTATAGTTTTCAACTACACCAGGAGATAAGGATTTTTCTTCCAGCTTCATTAAAACTGTCTGCCAAATTAGCAATTATAATGCTGTTTAGCTGACCATATCTTGCATTTACTGTGACATTCCTTTTACAGGGTCTTTAGTATGAGATATGTATTTTGTAACATAAGAAGCTACCACTAGTGATTCATCTGTCTTAGTTCATCCTTTGTACTTGCCACCAAAGGAGATAGCCCAAGGAAATAAAAGCAAATATATTTACATGTATAGCCTAAGTTAACTCAAAGCTGAATAAATAAGGGTATTTGCTGTTATGTGAAGTGGCATATAGAAACAGCTTCATAGGTTGATAATATTAAAAGTACTGCACATAGTGCTGTCTGTCACCTCTTTGACACTTTCCCTGCAGATCCCACACTGGAAATGGCCATGGGGCTTCCTCCTAATACAATGAAAGGAAAAATACCTCAATAAATCTGTGCTGTTAATGAAAGCACACAAAAATTAGGTAATTTTAAGTGAAGTGGACAAGTTAGTGCTCACAAAATGCTTTGCATTGGTAGAACTTTCTACTTGGTCACTATTGCCTGATGGGTGAAAGCTAACATTTGTGTGTGCTAACCCGAACATTCCTCATTTCGTCTTCAGCTTGCATGTTTGAAAGGTCTACTAGCTAATCTGAAAAAATTAACAGCTAATTTCGTATCACTGCAAGAACAGTCTTGGTTCAGTGGTCTGAAAATAATAAATTACTTTGTATTTTAATATGATGTTATTTGATATCTCAAGTATAAGTTGAAAAAAGAGCTATTATTCAAGATAATATGTAAGTGGTAAAATGTTTTTTGTAAATTGCAACAGCTTTTAGATGCATCCACACTTTGAATCTCTTTTTTTTAAAGTTTATATTTCTAAGTGATATAATTGTGGTTTTGTATGCGTGTATGTGTACAAAAACACTGACAGCTGTAGTGAAGATAATGTTTCTGTTTACAGGTACTTAATCATTTTCTCTCAAGTCTTTTTATTATGCTGGTTTCTGATCTGCATGTGATATGAACAGCAGTGTCCTTTAAAACTGTGTGACACAAAAGGCATGTGTGGCACACTGGGACTACCTATAGGTGCTATTAAGATATATATCTTAAGAACTTATTTTTGGCTAAGCAGTCTTTGCTTCCCCAGTTCCAAAAATTGATGTATACAAGTCAGTTCAGCTAATTAAAAAGTTGTTAGCCATAGGCAGATTTTGTGTAAATGCAGAGTAAAATGACAAGCTAGAAATTCATTACGTAATTTTGGGTTATTGGATTCAAGCTCAGTAGCATTTATAGATTTCTGGATGTCACTTTAGATTTACAGCCAGGAAAAGATGATACCAAGGTCCAGAAATCTGATGTTCTGTTGAGGCTTCAATATCTTAAGGGGATTAGCTGTGAGTTCTGATTTGAACTTAATGAAATAAGTTAGATAGAGAATTTGTGCTTATCATTCTGGGTGAGCTGCTACTTGTACAAAAGATACCTGAACTGGCTGAAGTGCACTGCGTGCCTCATGTATTCAGTGCTGACACATATATGTGGGGTTCTTTTATATATATATGTAGTATTTGTACAGAATCTGACACAGAACAGGACCCAGACTGATTGCCCTGTGATAATAGTAATCCTAAAGCCTACTATGTTATTATTTTTTCTTTGAGATGATCCTTAGTTTTGAGATATGTTTGTATAGGAAGTTATTTTTTTATTTATGGAGGGTGGAGCACAGTCCGGTAACATTGCTTCTATGTCTTTACAGAGTGCTAAATATTTTTATTGTTTTTAATGAAATCAGGAATGAAGGTTGTATAATAACACTAAATCTCATGATAGCAGATGCTATCATTTATTAGTGAATGATTTACTATTGATTTCCTAGGATGACAGGTTTTTCAAAAGGCTGTTCCTAATCTCCGTTCTGTCTGTCATCCTTTGTTACTTGTGCAGGGAGTTCCTTTTAAAGAATAAAACAAATTCTTTTTGAAATCTGTTCTTTTATGCTGAGTCCCTGTGCCAGAGGCCTGTCACTCTCTCATTGAGGTAGTTGTTGACATTTACCAAAGCACAACAAGGTTCAATTTAATATTTTTCTGCTTTAATGTCACATTCCCAAGACAACGGTTTGTCATGTCTCTCTCCTGATATAGTTAATGACAGCTAACTTCAGAACATCCTTTCATTATTTAGCATTTGAGCTTAATTAGTGTTATGTTATTTTCGTGCCTGATTTCTAGACCTTTGTTTGTGAAGTATTATCCTGTGAGCACACCTACTGAAATTAGTAAGACTAGGCCCACCATGAGAGATGATACTTGACATATGAGTGAGAGCTGCAGCGCTGGGCATTTCCACCACAAGAATAATAAGACAGTATAAGGTCACTGTGTATTTATTAGTGCTGTAACAGCAAGTATGTCCATGTATATATATGTTTGTATACACATATGTTTATATATATGTTTATATACATATGCGTGTGTATGCAAACACACATTTTGAGACTTAAAG
>JANHGB010072652.1:24317-44255 GCA_026283785.1 Coracopsis vasa
TAGTGTGAGGTGTCCCTGCC
Organism: Coracopsis vasa; assembly: GCA_026283785.1. Lineage (NCBI taxonomy): Eukaryota > Metazoa > Chordata > Aves > Psittaciformes > Psittacidae > Coracopsis > Coracopsis vasa. The sequence continues at coordinate 24,338 of JANHGB010072652.1, forward strand.
CGTGGCAGGGGGGTTGGAACTAGATGATCTTAAGGTCCTTTCCAACCCTAACTATTCCATGATTCTATGATTCTATGATTTGGAGAAACAGTTACTCTGATGGTATTTTCCAAAAGAATATATAGGAATACATACCATATTATCAAGGATCGAAAAAAAAAACCCAAAAGAAAACTGAAGTATGGTAGTATGCATGAAAACTGTGATGGAACTCTCTGTAAGTGGTTTTTTCGACACCTTGATTAATGGTACCAGTAATGAAGTAATTAAAGTAGTAATACCTTACTCTTTGGAAGAATCTGATGGAAATTTCAACTATTTCTACCAAAAGAAGGCAATAAATACCGAAAATCATGAGAGTGCTCCCAGTTGATAGGGAATGTTGTTTCTTTGGGGTGATGCTTCAAGGATCCTGACTGTAACAGCTTCCAGTATAGGCAGGATAGAAACGTGGTCTAATCACATATTCCCAAGACAACAGTTAGTCATTTCTTCTGATATAGCTAAGCCTTAGAATTAACATAATAATGTGGCCAGTTCCCATTGCTGTACCTGGAATAGTTGTTGGACCTAGATATTAGATAGATTGTGATATTAGAGGCTTCTTTAAAGTGAATGAATTAATGGTCCTGGTGAGCAATTTAGATATTTACATCTCTGTACTTTAAACTGCATAAACAGCTCATGATTACATGGTACCCTTATCTACTGAAATCCATTCATGTGCTGCAAATGTTCTTTCATTGTCATTTTTCTGATGAATATACCTTCTCTACTATATATATATGTGGTGATTATATGCCATATATATTCATTTAATGAATTAGGGTTAGTTAGATCAGTACTAAAAAAACCCTGAGCGTGTATGGGGAGAGTAAAATGATCAGACTACCACCATTTAGATACCATTTAGCAATTAAAACTGGAGCCAGTAGTAAAAAAAGGAGCAGCAACGCAGGACCAGGTAGGAAGTGTTTCCTTAGCATAAACCTGTGAGGACATTTTGTAAGAAATAGCTGTGTCTGATTGTCTTCAAAAGGAAAAAAACCCAAACAAAACAACCCAAATGTTTAGTAATGTATAGCTAGATCCTTTAATTAGATTTTACAGATAATGCAGTGTATCAAGATCACCCACCTATAAGAATCTTTTTAAGATTTTGACTTTGGATTAAAGGAATTAACTTTGTTACCTTGAGAGGCCAAATTATTCTGGGTGCTTCTGGGAGGGAAAGATGATTTAAGATTTTTCAAGGCAGCACAGTAGGGAACCACATTCCGACTCAATGAGCTACCGCAAGTTAATCAGTACTTTTTACTCTGTATTGTTTTCTCTTGCCTTTACAAATCTCATGCTGTTCTTGAAATGCTAGGGAATTGAAAGAACCCATTGACTGTCAGTACTTGGGAAAAAAGATGGTATTTCACAGTGAGAAAAATGTATATACTCTTCTGTTAAAACTTTTTATATTCTTTTAAAACTTTTTTTATTTAGCTGTGGGGACCCCCAGGAAAGAAATATGCTCCTTGTGGAAACAAATGCCTTCCTGTCGCCTGCAGAGAAAATTATTAGGAACAAATTCACTCATAAAGTAATGAAAGAAATAAAAAAAATTTGCCATGAGCAAAAAGTGCTATTAATTTTGACTAGCTTCTGGCACATAGCTGAAATAAAGCATTCCTAATGCTTAAAATTGGCTTAAGACCTGAGATTTTGCTCCTACATTCAAAGGCTCAGAAAACACAGTAAGAACAATTACTGCTCCAGATCTGTATTCTGGATACATCCAACTACTTGGAGGTGCTTGTTATTAGGAGGTTTGGTCATTCTTTTCTCCATTTCTCCTAGCTTTCCACTAGTCTCCCCCTTCCCACCCTGTTTCATGCTGACACAGAAGAGAGACAGTTCTCATAGTACTTTTACACATAGAATAAAAACCAAGGGGGTGAGGAAATTCAGAGGAGCCTATTTCTTTTGGCATCTAGTCACGCTTTGTGAATTTGCTAAGAGCTGCAAAGTACCTGAACCCATATCTAAACTCTACTCTGTAATCAAGTAAATTGTTATCTAAAGAATTTAAGTGTTTTGTAAGATGGGAGGAGGGGGAGAAAAAATAATTCAGATAAATTCTTGTATTTTCTGGAAAATACATGGATATATAATGAAAATGGTTAGTAATGTGTCTTTTTCTTACTAGTATTTCAGTAGGAGCATGTGCAGTGGCAGAACAGCAAGACCAGAACTATGGTTTTGTTTTCAGGAGCGTGAAACTGGCCAAATCAGTATACAATAGCTTTCAGACAGTTCAACAAGTCTATGTACAGTCTTTAGTTTTGTGCTATTGGTAGAATGGTTGACTTTCTTTTTTGTTTTTTTCCACTATTTAGCAATAACTTTGGGATGTACTAAAGAGATTGAGCAAAGTGTGTCATTATGTTAATCCCCCCAGAGCAGCAGTACAAGCAGCTCAATTCCTGAAGCTTAACAGGCAAGACATCAAAACAGTCAAACAAACATTTGATTCCAGACCATGGGCCCAGGGAAGTATCTGTTGGTGGTTTATATAAGGGTATGCCAAAATCACTACCTGAAATTCAGAACATAGTGATGGCTCAGGTGTATGTTTAGTATCAAGCAAGATTTTGAAGGGCTTGGCATAGAATTGTATAGAGTGTCATAAAGATGATGAGATGCAGAAAGCTTTCATTAACATTTGCACCTTAGTATAAGGTAAAGTTTCTTCAGTCATATCCTAGATCAGTAATTGTTGTCACAGTAATTGTAATCCATGCAACTGTCTCAGCAGACTGTAAGCTTCAATTCAACTTGTCAAAAACAAACACCAACATCCTGAGGACAGCTGAGGACAGCTTCAGCCACTTTAAAAGAAAAAATAATTTTTCTTCACATTCTTTCCCAGAAAAGGTAGTTAACTGTTTACTAGAAATAAATGAATTTATCAAGTGACATGTCCATCTTATTGAGCAGTCAAACCTTTTTTTTCCCATAGGAAATTGGGCTCAATTTGTGTTATAGGTGCCAGAACACCTCGGAGTGGAGGAATTTGCACATCTTCTGTTACTCCTGATAATCTAAAGATTTGAAGTCCCAGGTTCAACTTGACTCTTTGTTTCCTTTGTTCCCGACTCTTCTGCTTCCCCCTTCCCCAGCACCAAGCAGTGTATGTGGGATGGGGAATGGAGCCTGTGGTTCGTTATAACACTTTATCTTACTGCCAAAGCCTCATCACATAAACCGAATGCACAAAGATTCTTTCTTTGAAAATACTGCAGTGAGTTGTATTCCTGTAGACAGAATTTGTCTCTTCCCGTTAGCATCAAATTGTTATGCTTTGTCATTACTATGACAGGACAGGATAGGTTTAGGTCTCTGCAGAGTTGCAAGAAGACAGGTTGTTGCCAGAAACAGTTTCTTCCTTTGAGTAGAACAAAATATCAAACTGAGCATAAAAAGCAAGGAAATAAGAAGTAGATAATGAAATGGATAGACAGATTTTAAGAAACCAGTTTTTCTTGTCTTTTTTGAACTGAGGTAAAGAACTTTCTACTGAAAAGTGATATCTTGTAGAATGAAAGACCCCCAAAATTAGTGCTGTGGTCATGTGTTGCTTTCCTTTTCATTTGCGGTTTGTTGTTTGTTTTTAATTTTTTATTCCAAAGATGGGCTGTTTCTTATTGGCAAGGTATTTTCTGTGCTGTTGGGTTATTCATAAGGAAGAATGGATTGCTTAGGCATTAGAGTGGCCAAGATTTTTTGTGAGCTGTTTTGTCAAGGCATTGCAGATCAGTATGATATATAATTACTCAGACACAGTTGCTGTCTTGAGGGGCCATTCACTGAGTGCTCCCTTCCAACTGCAATTCTTCATTGTGAAAAAGAGGTCCATGTTCTGCTGAAACAAATTCTATCAATTCTCCTGAGCCTGCAAAAAAATCCCCAGTGAAATGAACTGGTTTTATTACATCCTTTGAATAACATTTATTTTCAAACTGTCATTCATACTAGAAGAAAATGTATTGAATCATTTTTTTTTTTTTCTCACAAGAAAGCTTAGATTTTCATTTCTAGAGTTTAAATAAATGATGCTACAGCTTTTAGGTCTGTATGTGTCTGCGAGCTATAATGTCAGGAGAACTCCAGATACCACAGATGTTTTTGATGCTGTTTCTCCATGAGCTTTTAAATCAGAGTACTGCTTAAATACTGTCCTTGAAGTTTTACTTTGAACCCAAACTGATTCCAAAGGCAACTTGATTTGCTGTCCACTTGAGAATAAGGTATAAAAAGATCACATTTAGGTAGAGAACTTTTCTAGTTCTATAGTAGGGGACAAGGATTGTTTTGATAGTTTGGTAGCAACAGTACACATAATGGCACAATCTTTGGGAATGGAACTGTTGTAAGTAATTGATCTGCAAAATCATGCTTTTTTTGCCAAATTGAAATGTAATTTCAATTAAGGGTGGGTGGGGGAGTAGAGAAGGATTGGATTGGTTTGATTTTTACGGGACCCTTTTCTAGAGGGTTTTTTCTTGCCTGTGATGCCTTGTTAGACTTTTTTAGAAACTGATCTGGCAGGAATCAACTTTGCACTGTACTGATTAACCATCATTAAATGTAATTCAGAAAAACACTGTCAGTGATTTTAAAGAAATTGTAGCTGTGTAACAAGAATAATGCAAGCCCTTAAGAACTTCATAGCAAAGTATGTTCACTAGTTGTCCTTGTCAGCTGTTGAAAAAGTCTGAGAATAAACAGTGTGCTAAGAGTTTGAGTAAGAAAGACAAAGGAACAGATAGTCCTTTTCTCTACAAGTTGGAGGCAGATGTGTCAACATTTCTTGGTTTGTGTATTCTGAATAGCCACTATTCATGGAAAGCATAAATTAATTCCATGTCTGTTCCCAAAGTTAAGAAAAAAATGGTGAAATTGTTCACACAAATCATTGAGCTGAGTGAAGAAATAAAGTGTGTCTATGTATCTAGTTTCATCGGGGACATACTCAGGAATGAGCTGAAAAGTTATTTCTGTAATGCAAACGGCAGGATTTTCATATATTATTTTGAAGTAATGGTATGCAGATGCATGCACTTACATATAGCATGTAATGTTAGAAATGTTATGGTAATTAAACCAGCAAATAAGTATGAGGGAAAAATTGCCAAGGAAAACACTTCTAGTGGCCAACTGGAGGTTACATGAGCAGAAATAGGAACTGGGACGAAGTGGAAGATGGAGCAAACATAAGGACAGCTGTATAACTCACTTCTGTAGTCCTATGACATTTTATATTAGCTGAGGATCTTGAAACATTTTTATAACCCTATTTTGCTTTCAAGTGCATATTACTTTGATATCCGTAAATTTCTTTCCAAATAGTTCTTTCCTATACATTTTTTATCTTGTTTTTCTGTTTTTTATCTTTGTTCTAGTTTCATCCTCCCTCTATGTTTTACTGATTTGAGATGCATAGCACCTGAATAAAACTGTATTGCTAGCCTACAACTCCATGTGCTAACTGCTGAAACATACTACTTCAAGGTTTTGAGTCCAACTTGCTCAAAGCCGAAACCTTCATTTACAGCTGTTTATCCGCATCAAAGAGGGGGACAGGGAAATCAAGCCAGGGGAATCGTTACTGGCATATTTATTCTAATCTTAAAATGTGAGTCTAGTTTCTCCTGGAAACTCTGACCTTGCTAAAGAAATTACGAAACCACAAAAGACTGTAAATTTCTAACTCAGGAGTGAGTCCTAGTCAATATTATTTTGGAGCAGAAGCTTACTTTGAAGGTACTACTTCTAGTCTGACAAATGTTAGTGATCTAAACAAGGTGGGTGTGAAGCACGTGAAACAGTCCGAGTGCTGGTATGTCAGTGCACACTGAAAGCCAGGATACAAGCATTACTTTGCTCGTTTATCAGTTCTGCAGTTGGTCTTTCTGCACATGTGAATTTTACTGCTGACTCCTTGCTCAGGGCTAATCAGAGCAACAAGAATTAAATCCCACAGATTTTAATGTGGAATGAGAATGGCAGGAGATGATCCTGTTATGGACCTGCTTAGAGGAGCTGTTGTTACTCTGAGGGACTCAAGTTTGAGCTCTTTGCTATCCTGGACAGACAGAGGGAATCCAGGGCTTTCTGTGAGTGACAGTTCCGCTAACCAAGTTTGTTACAGCATTTGTCACCAATTTGAAAATATGAATATCTCATATATATTGGATTTTTCAGTGAATTCTTTGGGATTCCTTCAGACCTGAAACTCAGAGGCTTAAACTACAGCAGTTGTAAGATTGAGAAGTGATGAATCTCTGCACAGTCACTGCATTTTATGCAGCTCCAAATTTCAGCAGTTGGATTCAGTTTTGTGCATCACCACAGAAAGGGCTGGCCAAAATTACAGCAAATGCAAGCCAGTATAGATCTGTGGACAAGAAGTTTATACTGATTTATTCTACCTGGAGCCAGTGTTTTTATGGGGTATCGGTGGACATAAAACACTTCATGGCAACATTGATTAAACTATTAGAATATTAGAGTTTAGTTCAGACACGGGTATAAACAAAGACTCTCCACTGAAGTCTTTTGCAAGATGTTTTACAGAAAGGGTGTATGAGAATAGAGTAGGAAAAAGTCAATCCAGGGATATGCGGGGAAAAAATACTTTAGACTGAAGTTTGTTGTCTACAACTGAATTTATTCCAGTGCAGACAGCCCAATGCTTAAGTAGTATTTAAACTTCAATTTGAGGTCTCAGAAGGAAGCTAAGAATACCTCTTGCTGAATCTCTATCTAGCTGCTAATTCCTTCCATCAGAGATGAGAAGTGTTGTAGGTTATTAATCATCTTAATCACGTTAATCATATTAATAAATATACAAACTTTGACAACTTAAAAGGGAATAATTCAAAATTGGTTTCAAAATCTAGTAAACACTCATTTATAGAAGGAAGATTAACTGAGAAGAGAATTGGATTTTTTTTTAATATAGATTACTATGCTTTCTGGTCTGGTCTTAAAGTATAAATTGGAATTGTGTTAGCAGCAGTTTAGTAGGTGCGTGTAGGTTTTCCTTGAAGGAAAATCTATATTGGAGACTTTAATTAGTAGGTGCTTGAAATGAGGTAAGTTGCTTACTTGTAAAACAGGGAAAAGTCATGCTATTAGAAGTGCAGGCTGCAGTATTACCCTTTGCAGCCACATGGACTAGTGATTTGAGAAAGGAATGGTATCCCTGCAGCTGGTGGGAGAACAACATATATCTCTGCTCTGTTGACTGTGCTGAGCAGATGCATTTTCCTTTCAATTTAAATGATTGTTGTTATTTTCATCTTGAATAAAATTATACATCTTTCAACTTTACTTTTATGAATATCAAAAGGGTTTGGAGCAAGTCTGATATGAAGCAGAAATCTGAGAGGTGGACAGGACCTTTTCCCCTTTAAAAACCTTGTAACTTAGAAAATAAACCCCATGTTTACATGTAGGTATCTGATATGAAGGATTTGCACTATTTTCTGGCACACATGCCCCATCCACCAATCCACCAGACACATTTTCTTAGTGTCATTTTATTTCAATATATTTTTCTGAGGACATAGTAAATATTTTTCTGAATTGATGAAAACGTGTATGTTTCTTGGTCTTAAATTTTATGACAACAGAAAAAAAAGTTCAGATTTTTCAGTTTCTAAAACTTCAATAGCAATTTAGCTAGTCTTTAATAATTTATCATTCCTTAAAAATTATAAAAATCTTAAAAACAAAGCTTAAACCCAGCTTTTTATCAAAAGACTGTTGAAGGTGTAGTCTTTGTCCTTTGTAGTCTGAGCACTCCTTAGAGTGCTATGTGCTTTCTTTAGTACATAGGAATGGAAGCATACTATTTCATGCGGATTTTCTTTCTGTGTGCTTTGCGTTAAGCCTCACTTTAAATTCAAGCCATAAAGTATAAAAGGTAAAGGTGGAAGAATAATTCTGGTAATTCATTTAATTCAAAGTAGAGTCTTGTTGATATATTTTTATACTAAGTTTTGATATAGTTGTGCAGTGTGATTTAACTGGATTTGTAAATGGGTAAAATTTAGATATATTATAGATATGAAAACTCAGCAGGTAACCCCTCTCTTTTATGGGTGGCTTATAGAATTCAGTTTCACAAAGGACCCCAGGTCTCTGGGAACAAAGAATAAGACTATGTTAACGTCATCTTTTCTAGCAGATCACATGTGTGGATCCACTGACCTATGAGCTACTGGAAAACAGCATACAGAAGGCAAATCATTGGCACCCCGAAGTCATCTTTTCGCCTTTTTTCTAAGTTGCTTTGCATCCCTGAAAATGGACTATATGAGAACTGATGGATTTATGCTGAGAATTCTTCTAATCTTGCGAGGGGTGAACAAACTCACTTTAAGCTGATTTACAGTGGCAATATGTTCAAAACAGATGGAGCACATCAGTGCCTTGATACGAAGTCTCTTAATGAACATTACCAAGCAAAGAACCCCCTGACAAAAGATGCTGCAGATACTGTAGTTACACAAAACAGAACACTAAGTGGATCTCATCTATATAGTGATGCAGACTTTTATCTCCCTTATTCTCCTTCCAACTGCTGCAAAAACTGGACATAAGGTTCATTTTCCCCATGTGTTTTATTGCAGAAACAGTGCTGCTGCAAGGGTATCAGCGTTACTTTGTCTAACTTAGAGGGATCTGAGAAAGACTGTCTCTTTGGATTGCTCTAGATGAAGCAGGTTAGCCAGCCTGCAGTTAGGAAGCACAAGGTAAGACCAGTTGCAGAGCTGTCACTTTCTGATTTTATTTTATTTTTTTCTTAATATGGCTGTTGCAGTGCAGATAAATAACCTGTCAGGTAGTCTAAATAGGCATGCATTCCATTATATGTACAGGCAGCTAATCATTTGAGATGTCTACATTTTATGTTTAATTTCAGAAGTAAACTGCCTTATTTCCTATGGTAAGACAACAGGGACATATTGGTTAATATGATTTTTTAGTATCGTTTTCTTATCAAGCTGCAGGTAAAAAAAATATTAGAAATGCTGGATTACTAATACAACAACTAGTTATCCTGACATTAGCATAGCATTAGGTGTCCTTTAAAGAGAAGAGTCAATTTAGTGTCTATACAGCTGAAATAACGTTCTCATTCTGATGCTATTTTGTCTTTAGCAATTCATGTGCAGTCTTGAGCTTCCAAAACAATATTGCAAATCCAATTAGAATTTGTAACATTGATCATTAGCTACAAATTCGTAGATTCAAAATGTGGGAGGGAAAGAAACTGAAAGACAATATTGGTTTTTAGATGTTTTTTCTATGCTCTTCTTGCCCAGGCTATTCCTAACATTGCTGTGTTCCTAGCTATTCTTGTTTCACTCTTACAGTTTTAGATGATTACATGCATGTTTGTAAGTTCATATATTGCAAGGACACATGCCTTTACTCTCCTGGAATCTAGAACCTAAAACTCAAGTAAATACAGTGAATTTCATTTGAAAAAAAAAACCCCAACAATTATAGCATTATCTTTTGCGGGCTTTGTGGGGTCCCCCTTCCTCCCCGGGAGGATTAGTGTAAGATGTTGAAGACATCACTTTCTTCTGTGGTACAATAGCCTGTTGTTTGCATGTTGAAGAGATGCCTGTTAATGACAAATGGTATATTTGTTTTCCCACCAAGTCTGGCACACAGTTCCAAAGGTCAAGCACTGTCTGATACTGCATTTACTGGCTTAAACTTTTCTTTTCCCACAGTAGATGAATTTGTATAAGAACTACCCCAGCTGCTTTTCCATTTGCTGGAATGTGTCTCTAGCAGTTCGTCAGCGTCTTTGCTTCTCTCAAAGCTCCACACAGCACAAGTTAGAAGCTAATTAGTCTGTCCAATAAATAAAGCAGTGCTTTACAGGAGAGTGGGGAAGACCTGGGTAAGCATAAGCAAATGCCTCAGGTTACAAGTTGATTTTGCAGAGGACTCAATTGAGTGCTTTGATCCTCACTTTGATTAACAGATGAAAATGCAAAATAAAGAGTAAGCTGGAGAGTTAGTTGGAGTGAAATTTTTTTTCCCATCTTACATTATTTTACATATTTACATAGTCCATAAATGCTTCAATTTCAGAACTTCGAAGACAAGAACACCCCATGGGAGTGGCTGGGGGAGGCTTATTTCAACACCAAGAACTGAACCTTAGGCTGTCTTTGGAGTCGCTGCTTCCACAGCATGGACGGACTGCTGAAAGATTTCTGCCCCTTTCCCTGTTGCCTTCATTAAGCAGCAGGCACTGGTTCTGGCTAAGCACTATGTACGTCAGTCACATCAGGCCTTTTTCCTGAGCTGTGGCAGGCAGTAAGATAATGTCCTCTTGTATTCAGGCTAGACCAAACTCGGTGAGGCATAAAATCAGTTATTTCCAACCAGCTTACTTTTGATTGAAGGAACAGCTTCTAGTCTCACAGCATGAGGACTAACTTGTCGCTCACTGAAGCAATTTACCTGTTCCAAAAGGAACAGCAATTGTTTCAAAGGAAAGCAGCCACTGTTAAAAACAGAAGCTACCACAACTGTATAGAATTACTTTAAATTAACATTGCTTAGGAACAGATCACCCTTACTTTTTGTTTTGAAGCTATCATTGTTTAAAGTCTTTGTTAAGAGAGCATTTCAATAACAACATGGAGGGGAAAATGAGGCACAGATGCTTAATCAGTTTTTAAAACTGTATTCCAGAATTACTTCAGGGTTAAGATTTCAAGCAGCTAATGTGGTGGCAGTGTGTTCCTTTTTGCTTCTGAACAGTTCTTCAGTCAGGGAGGTGAAATTACAGTGCTTTTAAGAAAATTAATAATTTTTGGTTTATTGTTTTTACTGCACATCTTTTCTCCAATGAAATGGTGTGGCCTGACCCCCTTTTATTATATTGTTCCTGGTGTTAGTTCAAGTGCAATAATTGCTTTTTCTTGCAGGCTGAAGCATCGACCTGTGAAGTATGAGTTAAAGTTCAAATTATGCAGCCTTTGTTCTTTGCTTTAGACTACCTGCTCTGAATATATAACACAATCAGTAAGACATCAAATAAGATGTCTTAGAAACGTATTTTTCAATTCTGAGGGTAGATTGGTATCTAGGCAGGAGACAAGCACAATATGTTTTTTCTAAACACAAGAACTTTACAATCTTAGTACTGTATCCTCTTTTATAGCCTGTTCTTTCCCTTCTCTGCTTTTTAACAGATTAACCTCAGTGCAAAACTGTACTATGTGCGGTTAGAGGGTTTTGTTATAAAAAAATAAAATGTACCAACCCCGCTTTCAAGCATCAGCTGATTTGTCTGTATATGCTATGTGGAAGTTCTTTGTGGTCAATAGATTAAGATATTACACGATAAAAAGACTGCCACAGGTATAAGAATTAACTGTCACATGAAAAGGTCAGTATTGTGTCTAGTATTTTTGTGACTCTTCCATCTTTGAGTCATATGCTTGTCATTTTAGTCAAGCTACATAGCTTAAACAAATATATAGCTGAGATTGGACATTTGGAAAGGGCTAGGAAGAGTGAAAACACTATTTGTATTCTGGCAACTCATTGCAGCTCCCATAGACAGTTTATTGACGTAGGTAGCATGTCATGTCTTTCCCATTTCCAGTAGATCAGCCAGGCTATTTATTGGAATATCGGAAGAGTGGAGCTCTATTTAAAACACCATAAAATAATCAGATTAAACATTCAATAGCTTCTTGATTTCCCTAGGGAGCAAAACATTGCCATCTATGGCATATTGATACAACTCACATGTAATCAAATTTGTAGAATAACATCCTATTCCTCAGAGGCTGACACTCGCTGCTCTGAAGGCAAGATGGCTGCAACCACTTATGCTTAATATGCAAATCCTGTCCATATGGAATTGTTATTCTGATCCATTCTTAGCTCCAAGCTCTCCCTGTGCTATTGGGTGAAGATACTATTTCTGTGTTGTCCAAAACTTGTCTGTTGGTGAATTCCTCTGTGTTGAGGTAGAAATCTCCAGTGCTGTTGAGAATCCTGGGAATTAGAAGGCAAGGCTAAAACCCCTTAAATGAAAATTAAGTGGCCGAGCAGTGCAATACAGCCCTGTCTCTGTGAGCCTGCCAACTTGTGCCAGCTTTGGTCAACATTATTCTTTGCTCAGAGGTTCTGCAATTAGATCAGATTTTCTAAAACACTTTAGTCCTGTGCATATATGAGAATGAAAGGAGAGAAAACATTTTTTGGTGGTGCTGGTGTGTTGTTATAGTAACTTCAAAAGTTGAGGAATCTGAGGCAAAACACTTTAAACAGTTGGCCTCTTGCAATTTTCCAACTGCCAAATGTTCCTATTGTGCTATTTCTACACCACTATCTCTTTTGTTAGTGATTTAGTGGGCTCTGTTAGCAAATTCTCTGTACTTCTTATGCATACATACTGAAGATAAATAATGAATGGCTGTACTAGTCAGGCCAAAGATCCATCTCGCCCAGTGTCTTTTATCTAACAACATCCTAAAGGGAGAGTCTGGTGAAGAATATAAATACTGATGATACTTCTTCACCTGTGTCCTTTCCTTGTCCCCCAACCACCTTTGTCCTGGAGCCTTCCTCATTCAGAAATGGTTTCTGTGTATGAAGTCATCTTCATTGGATTCTGTCCCAGAACTTGGTCATTGCTCTCTGAGCCTGTTAACTTTTAATATCTAATATTAGTTAAATCTGAGTAGAGGTTAGAAGTGGGGATACTGGATGAAGTAATGTAGTTCTGCTCTTGCTTTAACCACTGTCTCATTATGAGACTTTGGGAAATCATGTAATGTCTCTAAAGAATTAAAATTCTTACTTGTAAAATGTGAATAGTACTTACAAATCTTGAAAGCTTTTTCTTATTCTTTACCATGAGCAAATAAAAAAATTATTATTTACCATCCTCATCAGTGTCCTCTATATCAAACAAGCAATGTAAGAGAAGCATAAACATAGAAGCAGAAAATTTATTCCATTTAGAGAAATTGCTGAGAAACTTGATGCCAGAAAGACTTCCGTGGTATGGTATGCTTCCTCTTGAACTTCATATTTTAAGTACCTAAATAACATTTCTACCCGCACATTTACATCAGGTGTAACAAAGGCAAAGTTACTGGTTTTGTACCCTTGTCATAAAGAATCTATAGATTTGTGAACCTGATTCTTCTCAATACGTCTGCAAAATTTACCTCATCTTGGAACAGAGATTTTGAACCATGAACAAAAGATACTGACATTAACATAAAACAGCCTTTAAATATTTCATAGAATAATGCAAAAAACCTAGAAGCCTTTTGAGAAGGCTGAACTTAGAGTTACACTACATGGTGTCTACTCTGCAGAAACTCTACAGCAATCACAATTATTAAGACACCTATGGGAAATAGTCTGAGTACATCCCACAGTGACTGACCCAGAAGGCAGGCACAAGAGCTAGATATTGAAAATACTGCTCAACATTATCCAAAGGCAACTATCTAAAGGCAGCAGAATATTTCACATATGCCTTCTTAGGTATGTGAAGAGCTGTCTCTGTAAGTGGCCTCTTATACTGATAGGGCTGAAGAGCGTGGTTCTTGATTAATGTTTCTGCCTTGTTCAGTCTCTGAAAACCCAGTATTTTTTATGTATCCTGAATAACTTTATTAGTCTTATCATGACCGTTTGAACTAGTGTTTATATAGCACACAGTGGCAGTTATCACTTCCATTTTGAAGTACTCACTGCAATGGTGACAGTGTATGCTTTCTGCTGTCCCTTCTCTGTAAGTACAGGCATTGGACATAAGGATACCACTTTTTCGCAATGAGAATAGTAAAGTGGTGAAATGGGTTGTGCAGGGAGATTGTTTGCTCTCCATCCCTGGAGCTTTTGAAGTTCCAGCTGGATGAAGACCTGAGCAGTCTGATCTGATCTAAGAGGTGACCTGATCTTGTGAGGTCCTTTCTGACGTGCATTATCCTATGATCCTATCACTCTTAGACAATAGAGACAACCGGATGCCTATCTTTCACATCTTGAATAGCTTTCTACTCTTTGAGATTTTTCTCAGGCGATGTTTTTAGTAAAAGGGCAACCCTGCTCTCTCTTGACAAAAAGAAGATCTAAGGTTACCAGACTTAGAAGGGATTTTTAGTGTGGAATCACCAGAGTGACAGAGACACTTCTGCCGTCACCAAGAGAAGTGTCTGAAGAGAGTCAGGGTTTCAGAGATACTCTTTTCCTGTGTATTTTCTTCCTTAGTAAGACTATACACCTACTTGCTCTGTGTACTGATGTTGGGATGATTCCCACTCAGCATGTTAGGTTTTTGTGGATCCATTTCTGAAGGCTTACAGAAAATTTTTTGGAATGTAGTAGGAACAATTTTTCATTTCTGCTGCTGAGCTGGATGCTGCTCAAATTACTGTTAACAGACTGTTTGAATATTTCTAGTGTGTTTTGTTTTGAAACCAAGGAGCACAGCATCCTTAAGTAGCAGCTTAAGTAGAAACTTCTAATGATCTGGCTGTCTTCAGTGTAATCTCTTGTGGTAGTTTAATTGATGGGTGGCTGGTGGGGGCTAACATCTTAATTTGCTAGGGCTGTCTCCAAAATAACTTTTCAGCTGTCCTGTGGTAGGAGGGATAGGATTCAGACTTCCACCTGAGAGGCTAAGTATTGACAGTACTGCAGGCCTTACAGCTGCCATGGCTGAGTTTCTTCTCCTTTCTTTTTCACAGTTCCTGGCTCCCTCCTTCTTTCTGTTCCTCTGCAAAAATGTGACTGCTTTTGTCTCTGTTCATTAGCAGGCCTTTGTGAAGAAGCTCATAACCAGGACTACCTCAGCCACTGTTGTAGTTTTCTCTCTTCTTTTCTGTACTGGCATTAAGACAGCCTTGGCACTGAAGTTGTGAGAAGTATTGACAGTGAACTGAGATTTAGACTTGCAGTTCAATATATTTGTAGAAACTCTTATTACAGTTTGGAAACAATAGCCGATTGCATTTGCACAGATAAAAACAAGCTAGTTTCCATGCCTGCAGCTAGTTGTTGTACTATGTGGAAAGGCTCAGCCCTCTTCTTCCTAATAAGCATCAAAACCACCATGACATTATTTCCCACGTATTTATTCTTAAACATATTACCAGAAGGAGTAAAAATTAGCATATATGGCATATAGGTGTAAAAGACAGGATGCTCTACAAAGCTTTCCTAAGACGCAGTGGGGGATGACTTTCAGATCACACCTTTCTCCACCAGGTTGTTCTTTGTGTAGGGCATATATTTAAGGAAGATCCACTAACACATTTCTGCATGGAAAATGTATCCCATCAGACAGTGTGCTAATGAACAAGTTGCTAAATGTGTGGAGATGGTTTCGTATGTTTTAGTGTAACACACTGCAAATGCTATTTCAGAATCATAATTGACTTTCCCTGACACAAGAACATTAACTGATGGTTAATGTATTCTAATACAATGTGTTTTCCTGGAGGCAGAACTAGCTAAGCCAAAAACCTCATCATTCTCGCACTGTTCTTTGCAGAGAACTATTTCAACAAAGTATAACTGACTGCAAGGAGGTGAAACCAGAAGGATCTGTCTTCTAGAGTAATTTTGACTTTAATTGTTAAATGTAGAATGAATATATCTGAATAAGTGAAACTCTGTGACCATGATACTTTCCATCTCTGAGAAAATCAGGGTGCCTGAAATGTGATTTACAAGAATGTTAGAGGAACGAAAATCAGTATTTACCAAGTCCTTGGGGTTTTTGGGAGTGGGTTTTTTTCTCTAGATATGCATCTGTAGTTCTAAATACTGAATTCTTCACCTCTTGCAGGTGGTTAACAAACAAATGTGCTTTCATGACTTCTCAGAGGGTTGTTTTTGTTTTGTATTTTCAAGAAATTTGTTTCTATTGGCCTGTTTTCTGAATTGAAGTTTATGTTCGGAAGTCCTAGGCTGTGAAAAACTTCATGGTTCTAGATGATATTAAAGGCAATTGAACCGTTTTTTGATCGAAACCTCCAAATGTAGAACAAAAGGAACAAATCTTCTCAGAAAGTGTCCTGCTGCTTTTGAACTTTAAGTAGTGCTTATGCTCTATTCACTTTGACAATGCTAAGAAAGATATATTGATAGCTAAATTGAAAACTTCTAGATGCATAAGAGAACGAGTGACATTAGAATTTAAAAAACTTTTAGTTCAAACGTGCTATTATATGATTTTGCAACTTCTACATATTTAAGAAACACCCTTACGCCATTGGCTATTAGTGATTCTGGACCTAAGCTGACATTTATTTCATACAGACAAACTAGGCAATTTACTCTCTGTGCTCTTGGTTTTACTGTTTGAATAGGTCACAATGTCCTAATTTTAAAATGGATAAAAAACTGTGACGGTTGTTTTTTTGTTTTTCCTCCTTGATATCTTACAGAGCATGACTTGCAATTCAGAGTTGTCAGACAGTGTTTGCATACATTTATCTACTTGTCATGTTTTCATCTAGAAGATCTCAGCCAAAGTTCTCTTGTAGTAGGAACTACAGTGGAGAGAGTGTGTTTCCTAGGGCACTTTCACAGGCAGTTATCTTTCTCCCTCCTCGTCTGCCTCCTCCCTATCTCACTGTCCTCCTTTGTGTTCTTTCCTTTTACAGATGCATATTGGCAAAGTGAGGAAGTTGACTGCAAACTAGTTGCTTTGCCTTTTCTCACTGTTTTACCCCCTTCTAATAACTTGTCATGTGAAAGTAGCCTATACAGCTAGTGTTAGTTTTGCATCTCTCCAGTGGAATAGATACCAAGCTCTTTAATCAAAATATCTTTACTGCCACTATGATCACCCTTTTAAAATTACATTTCTAGCATCAATTTATATGGGTTATTGATTAACGAAATGAAAGAAAAAAAGAACCCAGTGTATGTTTCACAGCTTTTCAGCCCCAGCCCACTCTACACATCTGTATCCTTTTGCAAATCAGAAAAATATACAAAGAGGAACTGTTTTCCTTCAAAAATGTCATTGTAAGTTTCCTGGCATGTTTCAGGTTTTTTAGTGTTGGTAAAGTTTGCTTTGTGACAAACTTAGCTCTGTGTTACACAGATGGATATAATGGCTAACATTTAAAAACTGCAGGATAAAATGCAGCTTGGTAGGCAGAAAATTTGAGGTTTTGTGTGGGTCAGCACAGCAGGCTGATTTTTTTCTGGTTAGAGTAGTGACTTATCAACAGATCAAGTACATAGCTGAAATAAGTGTTCCTTGCTTTAAAACATCTGATCTGGATTAATTATCAATTAAACCACCAAATAAATACAAAAGCTTCTGTTATTTTGCCAATGTTTGTGAAGAATGTAACATGATTTTTTCCCAAGAACAGCACATTTTCCCAAGAACAAGCTGAAATATGTGAGCCAAACAACTGATGATGTGCTTTAGTTCTTGAGTTTGCATTTCATAGCTAGGGAACAAACTCCTGAGGACTACATCACCTCAAAGAGAAATATTCCAAGCTTTGAGCATGACTCTGAAGCTTGAAATTTCCATTGCTGTGTGATATTTTCCTGACGGAAAAAAACCCCAGACAATCAAACAAACAGAAAGCAAGCTAGCACTGCAATTATAATGAATGAAAGTCTACGTACTGCAAGTCAGACACCAAGTAAATGAGAAGCAAGCCTTTCAGTTATTCCATCAGACAGAAGCTTAACAGATATTCTAGTAGTGGGAGGTAAAGGTTACATAAGCAGTGGAATTCCAATTTACATTTTTATAAAGGGCTGTGCTTATAAAGGCTGCTGGATTGTTTTGTTGGTTGTTTTTTCCTAAAGCAATTAGATTTTTGTCTGAATTATGTATAGTGAGGAACAAAGGAAAAATACTTGTCTCTTCTGGGGAGCATCCAGGTCCTCAAAGACTTGTACATGTTCCTACCTTAGGTACAATTTCATGTTAACAACATTAGAATGCAGCTACTGGCAATAAAGTTAATTATAGGCCTAACTTTCAGGATCAGTGACTTGCGTTTCACATTGTTCTTAATGTTTTTTAATGCGTGTTAAAATTGCCTGCAGAGTGGCAGTTCTGGAGCTTGCCCCCTCCTTCCCCACACTCCTAAGCTGCATGTTTGGAGTTCATTCAGCCGGGTGAGGCATTCCTACTTCCTCTACCACCCTGGTGCTGCGTTTCAAAGGTGAGAGATAGTGGTCTCTGGAAATGAATCAAGGCTAACAGAATTATCCATTTATCCTTTAGAACAGGTATTTCTTCTGTCAATTTTAATTGCTGTACACTGTGATAGAAGATTAACTTCTGGATAAGTAAGAATAGACATTTTAAATCTCAGGTAGCCCTGTCCTAGCTCTGCTGATACTGATATCAGTGGGAGCTTTATTACTGAATTCTGAAGCAAGACAAATGTTAAGTGCTTTGAAATTCACATTCAAGAGTAGTTATGTATATGACAACTATAATTTTATATAAAATATTGTTCAAACAACCTTAGAGAAGCAAATTAACCAAAAGGAAATACTGGCACTGTACCCTTAACGTGGCTCCATTTAGTTCTTGCATAAAAATGTTACCAAATAAAATAAAACCAAACCAGAATGAATAAAATGTAAACCTCAGCTTCTAGCTAGAGCTCCTGAAAATTCACAGCACATTACGGAGTGTTGATTAAATTTCCATTTTTGAAAGACATAGTACACATGTTAAAATGAAGTTGTTCATGAGGAAGATTTCATACTTTTCTTTATTCCTAGGTCGTGTGACTTTACAGCCTTCCTATATGTCAAATCTGAACATACTCTTCTGCAAAAATACAAGGCTTTTTTGAAGTACTGCTGCTGGAACCATCGGCAACAGAAATCAACACCTGACGTGTTGCTTGCCTCAGAGTAGTGGGGTGATAAGGATATTTGGGGTCACATATCTGTGCAGGTAGAAAGCTTTCACACTGTTGTTAGCATTTAAGCTTTCTTCTGCTAACATTTTGCTTTCTATGGATCTAAGGTCCTTTTTTCTCTGAATCAACAGGAGCAATCTGTCTGAGGTGGTCTGTCCTAGGTCTTGTCTAGCTGCCAGGTGCCCACCCAGCTGCTCCCTCACCCTCCTGCTCAACAGAATGGGGGAAGAAAATAAGATGAAAAAGTTTGTAGGTCAAACTAGGACAGGGAGATAATTTACAATACTGTCATGGGCAAAATAGACTTGACTTAAGGAAATTAAATTATTTCCAATTAAAATAGATTTGTATGGTGAGAAACAAAGACAGAATAAAACCAATAAGAAACCTGGAGAGGGGCTTTTCATGAAGGCATGTAGTGACAGGATGAAGAAGAATGGCTTTAAACTGACAGAGGGGACAGTTATGTTAGATACTGGGAAGGAATTCTTCCCTGTGAGGGTGGTGAGGCGCTGGCACAGGCTGCCCAGAGAAGCTGTGGCTGCCCCATCCCTGACAGTGTTCAACGCCAGGTTGGATGGGGCTTGGAGCAACCTGGTCTAGTGGAAGGTGTTCCTGCCCATGGCAGGGGTTGGAACTGGATGAGCTTTAAGTTCTCTTCCAGCCCAAGCTGTGATTCCCTCCAAGCAGTGCAGGCAGACAGGGAATGGGGTCAGTCCATGATCCTTCATTTCTGCTCCTCCTGGGACTCCCTGGAGCACCCGCTCCCCTGCATTTCCTCTGACACCGGTGCTGTTCCTCTCACCTTCCCCTCACCCCTCAGTGCCATGAGCGGTTTCTGCCCTTTCTCTTCCCCTGGTGGAGGGCCCGGGGCTGTGCCCTGAGGTGCGGCTGGAGCCGGCCGGAACCGGTTCGGGGCTGCTGCGAGCTCC
>JANHGB010072667.1:0-11065 GCA_026283785.1 Coracopsis vasa
TCTTCCTTATATCCAATCTAAACTTCCCCTGTTTAAGTTTGAACCCATTACCCCTTGTCCTATCACTACAGTCCCTATTGAAGAGTCCCTCCCCAGCATCCTTATAAGCCCCCTTCAGGTTATTTAACCATCAGGCTATTTCAATTAATACATGTTTAAGAATTTAATTTTTTCTCATTTTTTTGTTTTTCAGCAGTTAAAAACCATCACTGTACATCCCTCAGCAATTGTTTATATCCAATTCCTTTACTGAGGGCAATGTGTGTATCTGTCATATACAGTATTGCTCCCTGTAGCTGAAATGCAGCCACCTCCAGGGCAATTTGGTCTTTGCTGATGCTTATAAATGGAAGGACCAGATTTCTGTTGTGGTTCCAGAAATTTAGACCAGAAAATTTTCAGGATGCTCTTTTGTCCCAGTGGTTTGTTTGCAAGTGGGATTTTCCATCTGCCTCTCATATATGCATGGTAACATAATACTATACTTCAACAATAGAATATGAGACTGGACTGAGCCAATGCATCAAACCACTTCACTGAATACAAGAACTCATTCTCCACCTCATGACCCAATGCAAGTGTGCTTTTCTTGTAATTTGATTAGAGATAAGGGCACCCTCTAGAGAAAACAAATTTTGTTCAGACCAACTCTTCTCCTGCCTAACTCAAGTTTGATGTCTACTGTGAAGCCTGAGCTCAAGAGAAGGGTCATTCATTCAGACTTTTCTCTACAGGAAACTGTACCAGTTCCCTGCAATGTCTATGGGAAGAAGTAGTCTTGGTGCTTACATTACATTTATCTTATAGTGGTACCCTGTAATCGATGGCTCTGGGTAAAAGGATATCAGTAACGTCTAATTTCTTTCTTGAACTTGGGTGCTGTAGGGGATGTTAGATCTTACTTTTATTGTGGTTGGCCTAAACAGGATCTTGGGCCTAACTGTGACACCTGAATGGAGATAAATATTATTAATATACTTCAACAGAAGTGTAGGAAGTTTCCAAGGGTGGAGGCTTTTATGGCAAAGGACATAGTAACTCATTTTCTCTCCAAGATTAAGTGCATCCATTTTTTCTCTACCTCTTCTACTGTTTGCTAATCAAAACGGCATGGGTATGGCAACTCCATGCATGTAGGAAGTCTTTCCAGATTCTTTGGAGCAAGTTTCTTTAACACCCATTCCTCCTCCTCATCCTTCCTTCTCCTGACAGACTTTTCCAGTAGTGAACAGTGTCAAGCTCTCGAGGCAGAATCAGTTTGTCCTCCATCAGCCAGACTTTGCTGGGTACGTATGTAAGTACGCAAAACTGAACGTGTGGCTCCCATTAAAGAGACCTCACCAACATGTATCATGGAATTGCTTATCAAAGACTTGACAGACTTGTTTAGGTTGGAAGGGACCTCGCGCAGTCACCTAGTCCAGTATATCAGCTCAAGCAATGTCTGCTAAAGCAGGTTGTCCAGGACCATGTCCTGGTTATGTCATAGGAGCTGTAGGAACCTGGAAATAAGGTACAGCAGAGATTCATACAAATTAAGCTCCTTAAAGCTGAAGTCTTCTTAAGTTCTTTGCTTTTTCCATGTTTAAGCTTATTTTCATGTTATTTGCTTGACTAGACTAGACTCGACTAGACTAGACTCGACTAGACTAGTCTCAACTAGACTAGGACAGAATAGAATAGAGTATTTCCAGTTAGAAGTGACCTATGATGATAATCTAGTCCAACTGCTTGACTACTTCAGGGCTGAGCAAAAGTTAAAGCAAATTATTAAAGCCATTGTCTAAATGTCTCTGAAACACTGACAGGCTCGGGGCATTGACCACCTCTTTAGGAAGCCCGTTACAGTGTTTAACTAACCCTCTTTATAATTAGATGTAGCAATAAGAATAGCATTTCTCATTATATTGGCATGTTCTTTTAAACCCTCTTAATGTCCCAGATACCAATTTTGCTATCCTCCGAATGTATAAAATCTAATATACATTATCCATCAATTTGGCATGTACATGAGCACTAGACTCGACACATAATGGGCTTCTTAGACTTATGGTCCTTGAGTATATTCTAATATATATTTACTGCTTCTTGCACATGCAAGGTCCTACATGCAGTGACATGTGAGCTACAGCAACGATCTGCATGTGAGCAATGGACAAGTCTGGGATTTCCAGACGCCCATCAATCTTGTACAAATGTGCTAAGTCAATAGCTTTCACCTGCCAAATATTCTAGTATATAAAAGCAGGATGTGGAGAATATACTAATGCTATCCCTGAAATTACACATTACATTCACTTGCTTGATCCTACATTTCTACCTAAAAATCTCACAAAATTGCCCAGGAAAGGGTAGTGACTTACCAGGAACATTGCTATTTGCTGGCTGAGGAAGTGAATGGGTACTTTTCCGCTAACAAGGACCCAATTGCAGGCAGATTTGCCAATGTGGACTGGAATTAGTTAAAAATAAACAAAACCCCAAGCTCTGGGCTTGACACTGGTCTTTAAGGCAGTCAAAAAAAAGTAATGTTATTATGTTGGTAATTTATTCAGATTGAGGGAAATGGAAAGCACTGAACTTCATCTTACAGATTTTAATGTCACATCCTATTTCAGAACAGCATCAGACTTCAGAAGTGAAAGTGACATGGGGATGTCTTGAATACAGTATAAACCAGCTAAGTGTTTTTCCACCAATGAAGGCTCTCATCATCTATTAAAAAACTTCATCAGTATTTAAGGACTCCCTCTCTGCCCTTTGCTTCCCAAGACAGATGCCAAATTAATTTACAAAAATGCTGAAGTCCTAAAAATTAATAATAGCATTACTATTCAACTGCAGTACGCTGTGTGACAGAGAATCATGTAAGGGATAAATTTCTTTTATCCCATTGTGATCCAGCCTAGTGCTTTAAATACCTGGCTAGGTCTTCTTGCTTCAATGCGAGTAAACACAACCTATATTCAAACACTTAAATCTGTGTAATTCATATTGAATCATAGAATCATACAATGAAAGAATGGTTTGGGTTGGAAGGAACCTTAAAAAACTCATCCAGTTCCAACCCCCTGCCACAGGCAGGGACACCTTCCACTAGGGCTGGGTGCTCCAAGCCCCGTCCAGACTGCCCTTGAGCACTGCCAGGGATGGGGCAGCCACAGCTTCTCTGGGCACCCTGTACCAGCGCCTCAGCACCCTCACAGGGAAGAATTTCTTCCTAATAACTAATCTAAATCTACCCTCTGTCAGTTTAAAGCTGTTCTACTTTCCCATCCCTGGCAGTGTTCAAGGTCAGGCTGAGCAAGGCTCTCAGCAACCTGGTCTAGTGGAAGATGTCCCTGCTCATTGCAGGGGGTTGGAGCTGGATGATCTTTAAAGGTCCCTTCCCACCCAAACCATTTTACCATTTTATACTTCATGGGACAGACAAAGCTTTCTGGAGCCCTGCTCATGCTCGAAGCTCAGATCTACTATGTAAGAATCCCAGATCTGTAATGAATCTTGCCTGCACCAGCAGCCTGACTGTCAGGTTGGCTCATCTCTTATCTGTGCTCACAGAGATACTTCCTCCGGAATTCTGCCAAGTTCTGTATTTCAAGCATCTGGGGAACAAGCAAAAATCATAACAATTAATTCTTCAATTCCCCTCTAAGACTCACACATGGCTTTATAAATGTTAATCCAATCAGCTGTACAGTACTGCTGGGAAACAGCTGAATGGCGTTCCTGTCTCCCTCGTTTTCTGATGGGAAAACCGAGGCACAGCATTCCTGTAAGGATCCAAAGGAACTCAGGGTTTTATGGTGGGTTTCTTTCCCCAAGCATTTTAAGTGGATTGGGTGTGCTGTTTGAGGTCTCCGCCAGAACAAGGGGGAGACTCAGCCTACTGGAAACCGGGTGATTTGGCCACCGGTCCTGGCTCCGAGTACAGCTTCCAGAAATCATTATAGATTTTCCTTAATGAATTAACTGATTATTCCAGACTCCCTGCTTTGCTCTTTCTGAAAACCAGAATAACACTAAAGTGATGCTTCATGCAGCCCGTGTCTGCTGTGGATCCTTTGCATGTAGGACAGGGATAATCTTGTTGCTGATTCCCATATCCTCAGTTCAAGAGACACTCCACCTACAGACACAGACATTGTGCATCAGCCTCACTGCCTGACTGTTTCTTTACCTAAATGTCCTGGGGGATTGATGGATGCTTCAGCATCTTTCCAGGCTGTTTGTCAGGAGCTGGAATGTCTTTTGTCTGCATCTCGAGGACTGAGGAGGCAGCCTGTGGGATGAGGACTCTGAGTCTGTTTTGCCTCTATTCAGGACATTCTTTTTTCCCCTCCTGCTCTCATTAATTACTTCCTCATGTGCTGGTTCCTGCCTGAGAAACACTGGAATTTCTGTGGTTTTGACTCTGGAAAAGGTTAAAATCCTGAATTAGGGAATGCCTATCCGGGAAAGATTTGATTGACAAAGATTCTGCAATCTAGCACTTTTCTGTGCTGTAATAAACTCAGTTATAGCTTTAGCTCCATATTTCTGCACCAGATCTAGGGCCAGATGAACAGTACAGCCCCAGCAAAGAGCCAGAGGGTTTGCTTCTTGCTCATGCTTTGCCAGGATTTCTGTTATGTAGCCTGCTAGTGAAATCCCAGGAAACAGAGCTGATCCCACTTCCCCTGCAGTCAGGGATAACACCCTCCACTTTGGTCCTGGTCTTCCACATCAAAACAATATAAGGGCCCCACCACTGAAGTCTTTGTTCTGAGACCCATGACAAAAAACCCATCTTCAGAGAGTTCATTTTTATTGTGCCTTATTTGTATTTAATACTTCAGTATCAATACTTCATGCCCATATCTTTAAGCTGTATCTGACTGGGACAGACCAGGAGTTCTCTTTGCCAAGGATTTCTATGCACCAGATGAAAAGGGGGCATCCTGCTGATCTGGCAAGGCCTGGTTTGGATATTTCCCTGCTATTCACTTGTACAAGTTTCTCCTTTAACCATGCATCCTTTCTGAGAAGGGGTTGTCACATCAGCCAGCTCAGAGGGTACTTCCTTGAGTAAATCACATCCCACATCTCTCAAGGTCTACAACCAGTAGGCACAAGTATCTTAAGGAGGATACAGAGAAGTGCCCTGAGCTGAACAAATTGACCATAGGTGGCAGCTCTTTTCAGTTCCAACTCCAAATGCTTTGTGCCACAGGGGTTATCTGCCCCATGCAGCATCTTGGAATGGCAGATATTAATTCTTCTTCTACACTGCAGTGTTTTTCCAGGGGAAGCTTTATGCCTGCACAAGCATTCTCTTGGAATCAGTTGGGACGCAGGGCTTTTTTGGTTTAAGTCTGGTTTTATGCTATCCAGATGTTCATGCTGCATTTTGAGTGTCAAGCTGGAAAGATCATTTATGGGGAACTTAAGCTGGCATCCCTGCACACTGGGTGTCAGCCAGGGAGATTTCAATCTGGTTTTTAATACCCCCATAAGCCAAGAGCTTACGTCATCTCTGCTTTGCCACTGTCTCTTAACTGTGACCATCAGCAGACAGGATACAGATTTAGGCTGAGATTTTCTAAATTGTTGATTTAAAATACAATAGATTTTCCTGAATCATGTCTTTGGTTTTGCAAATTTCATTCAATGTCCCACTATTCCTGCACAGAGATAATGGGAACATAACCTAAACGGCTTTGCCAGAGAGATGCTCTATTGATTCTGAGGTCCATGTCTGTTTGCAGAACAGTGACATGAGTATCTCATCTACCACTCAGATTGGCTACCTGGGAATCCTTCTAAGGTAGTTGCCCTCAGCAGCCTCCTTCCAGGTATTCCAGCCAGCATGGAATGGATATGTTTAATAGTAAGAATTCAACAGGGAGAACAACACAGAGCTATAAAAATGGAAATCAGCTCCTGTTCTATATTAACCTGTCAAAAATCCCCTGCATGGCCAACGATCAAGTTGACGCTAAGCTAATTACAGAAAGACCTTTAAACACAAAAGACTGTTACCTGCCTCCATTTCCAGCTCCCCATGTCTGACCAGCCCAGAAGTCTAGAAGTACTATTGCTCATTTGGCCCCCTGCACACATACCAGAGCCCCATTTGTACAGAAAGCCTGCAGAAGTGCCTGTTACTCCCATAGCTGCTGTGGCTGTGAGAACAAACAGCCAATTTGGCACATAGGCACTCAGCTCTTGCACAAAAATGCCTGTTCCAGCCAGCACTGCCTGCAAAACCCAACCTCAAGGAGCATAAACTCTGTTTCTTACATAACACTAAACAAGAATCCTCATAGAAAGTGACTCTCCTGGCCCTCTTTAATAGAATTTAAACAAGAAAAAAGCTCCTTTAGGGCAAAGCAATTCAAGCCTCTCTTCTCCAGATGATGAGAGAATGATGGTTAGTGCACTGCCTGTTAGACTTCGTTCTACAGTGCACTGTCGAACACCCCAAGGAGCATAGCACAGGACAATTATGCTGATATTCAAGCTTTTATCTCTGCAACTCTGCCAGTTGCTTCCATTTTCCCTCTTTATTTGCCTGCTCTCTGGTTCCCACTGGCATGGCCTCTCTACCTCCAGCTCAGCACAAAGGTTCACTGCAGCATCTCACATTCTCTCACCAGGCTTCATATCTGGCATATGGATACAGAAGAGATACCTGTAAGGGAACGGCAACCCAACCTGGGCACCAGCTGCCCCCCATGCACAGTTGGAAGAGGAGAATGGACACTTCTGGTAGGAAAAAGAGAGAAGTGGCAAATGTTCAGCATTACAAGGTCTCCTTCCTCAACAGCCTTGAAAGCTCAGGCAGTCCAATAGCAAAGATGTACTGTCCCTTCTGATCAATCTCCCTGTGTCTGCAGGGATTTCATGCTCTGGGCTTCCAGTTGCTGCACGAGCCAGTGTTTGCAAAGACCCTCAAACCTGGACATCCAAAAGGCTTTTGTTTGAGGACTAAAAGGGTGGGGTTGCTTTGTGCCTGTTTACTTTTAAAGATTAATACAGTTTTAAGACAGGATCTGGCAACATTTACAGCAAGAGAGCTATTTCATAAGAAGATTGTGTATCCAGTGCAGCCAGACAGGCATAAGGACCTAATTCTCCTTGGTGCAGGGAGCTACGATGCCAAACATTCATTTACAGCCACAAACAACTTGACCCCCGCTACATGAGTAAGTTGCTTAAATAATTGCAGCAGCAGAAAAAAGGAGGATTAGTTTCCATGTCTGCTCTCTGCCTGGGACCAGATTCATCACTGCTGTAATCCTGCTGATTTCACTGCAGTCACACTTGGGATCACTTTGGGATTTTGAAGGCTACATTAATGCAGCAGGATGGAGGCTTTCCCAAGCATTAACATTCTGATGGGGTAGAAATTCATCCCATAATACAGCACTGAGAATGTTAAAGTAATAATGAAGCAAAGATGCCTGCTGTCACCACTGCTAGCTACTTAGAGCAGATTAAGGACAGACTCCCCTTGCAGAATTCCATATGCCATATTCATCCGGCACAATAAATTCGCCATATTAAAGGGGGAAGGGTGAGAAGACATTTCTGATTTTGAAATCCCCTAACCCTAAAGTTAGAAATAGATTAAATAAATGAATGGAAATTGCCTTTTATATATCTATATCTCTCTATATCTATATCTATCTCTATATCTATATATCTATATCTCTCTATATCTATATCTGTATCTATATCTTGTTTCCTCATGCCTCTCCATGTGCTTGTGCTGAAGTGGGACAGCAGGCAAGGGAAGAGCTCACTATTTGGCAATTCACTAAGAGTTTCCCTATTAGAATCCTCTACTCAGTCTATTCAGCCACTCAGAAGTGAATGGGATAAGAGGGTAGATCCCACTCATCTCATCTTATAGATGAAACCAAGACAGAGGCTGCTTCAGAAGCAGAAAGCAGTGCACCTCTGGCAGCCCCCAGGCTGAATACATGCCACCAGTGTATTTATTTGCCATTTGCCTTATTGATAGCAGGCTCCATTCAGCGGATGCTTTGCCAGAATTTGTTAGCAAGTGTTCTAAAGTTCCCCCTGAGATCTCAGATTGATGGATGAAGATCCAAGCTGTCACCAGTACTTTTTATCACCCTGCAAAGAGCAAGATGGCAAGGGATTGGCAGCTGAGTGGCTCAGTAGCCTGTGCAGACACACACAAATGGCTCGGGGGAAAAACTCCACTGAACTCCGCAGTGATCAGGTTCACAGCACTGTGAATCACACAAAGCTGGACTCACGCTTTGCTATTATTTATCAGTTAAATATTTGCTTTTATGTTTATTGGATGCAGATGGTGTCCCCAGACACAGGCCTTTTAATGTATACATCTGTTAGATAACGGTCATAGCAGCTTTGCCACAACTCCTGGCTTATTTCACATCTGTTGTTCAGAGCAGCTCCTGAAAGGCCAATGGCTCAAGACATCAGGGGACAGTTCAGTTGTTATAATCTGAAGGAGTCAAACCCAAAGGTTTCCTTTACCTTGGAATCATGTATTTTTCCAACAAGAAATGTGGATTTAAAAACTGGGATAGTTGTTTTTCAGTGCTAAAAATCGTTGGTAAGGAAGGAAAAGGAATTCCCTTGGGTTTGGGTTCTATTAGGCTGTGATTCCATTTGTTCCAGAGGAGACCTAGATATGGAACTGAACTTCCTCAAAGGTAATTCCCAAAGCTGGGTATTGGATGTAGGTCACTTTCTGCTTGTTCTGATACTCAGCTGAGCTAGAAATACTGTTCTGTTTCCCCTAAGAAATGGAAGCCACACATATCCCTTCTGTTGTATTCAGGTCATTGCCTCTGAAGGCAGTGCCACAAGGTGTAACTGTAACATCAGTGCACATCTGCAGTGTGTGAGCCAGGGAAAGCTGCTATTTCCAGGCTTTGCTTTTAGGGACAGAACCCTCTGAAACAGTCTTTCCACACACAAATTCCTGTATTAAGCGTGCAAAACAGGCACTGCAGGGCAGAGTTGTTGGGGAAAGTGTCCTTCTGTACATAACCTAAAGACACGTTTTGGACAACCTGTTTCTCCTAGCATCCAACCTGAGTTTTCATTGCTGCATTTTGACCCATTACTTCTTGGTCTACCCCCTAAGCACACAAACCAGGTTATTTGTTTCTGCTCAGTATCAGCCTTGTGCATGAGAGCACTCACCTTGTACTCTGAAGTCCTCCCTTCTCTAAGATACAGCACTTCTACATCTGCCTTGCAGTCGTAAGCCTCAGTAGGAAAACTCCTTACATCTTGCAGGCTGCCTTTGGGTTATACATCCCTGCATGGCTCATCCCTTGTCACAAACGTTTTCCCACAAGAGAAGATTCATTGGAGCTCACACTTATTTACACACCAGAGAGGTTTGCCATTTGCAGTACCTTTGGTGCCCAGTACAACCAAAATACCACCTCTCCAAAGCAGTTACATTCAAACAAAGGCAAAATCCCATCAAAATAATCACAGTGAGGTTTACATTGGCCATGGACTAAGCTGCTGATGCTGTATGACTTGGTCTGGGCACGCAAGTTCACATGTTTACAAGCATTGGCAAAAGTAAGGCCTAAGTTATCTTGGTATTTATTGAGTGAGCACAAAAGAAGCTACTTTAAATGTGAATGGCTCTTTTCAGACAGTTGCTGTTGGCTGGACTCCCCTGGCTCGAATGTATTTCTATGTTTATGCCAACATATAAATCTGCCTGGTAAAAAGCAAGCAGCGGGAGGAAGCATCAGTGCCTGCTTAGATCCACTCACCACATTCCCTAACACTTAACAGTACTCATTCTCCATCTTCTGGCCAAAGGGTAAAACGCACTGCAGGTCTGGTCAGGACCAGGGTGGATTCAATTCACTCATTTCACATTCATGTTTCCACAATCCCCCTGATGTGTGTGTGTGAGTGGTTCGGCCAACATCACTTTTGTGCAACACAGAGGACAAGGGACACTGAGTCTTTCAATTTGGCTTTTATCAAGTGATGACAAATGTGGTTTTGGACACGTCCTCTGTACCCTGTAGGTATAAAAGTTATGGTAAGTGCAATGAGAATTTTGCTCTCTTCAGCCTTCATAAGCCCTTGGCAACTCTGCTGCTTGGTGTCTTTGTTTCCTCCTCTAGGGCTCTAGATAGTATTCCCGAAGGGATAGTGGGAACAGGAATGGCATGTGATTTTTTTATGACCTTGCTGCCACATTGCTGTTGTGAGTGCAGGGTCTTACACTGGCAAGTCCTGTGCTGTTGTCTTATCACTCTGAGGCTGCCGGGGCTTGCCATAAACACCTTACTCAATTTCCCCGCTGTGAATGCTGTTCTTTGCTATCAACACAGGTCACTTTTAACCCTTGCTCTGCTCTGCCAGTCTACATTAGCAAAGACTAAATGTGAAACAAAATTCCAGTCCATTAGCTTCAACAGAGCCGAGCTTGATGTCCCATGGAGCAACAGAATGGATCAGGCAAGGGTAGTAAGAGTGTTTTAAAGCATCTCTGACCTCAGCAGAGGTAACGTCAGTAGACTGTGTCCTTCCAGACACAACAGATCCACATGACCAGTGTCATTGGAAATGACGATACAAACTCCTAAGCTGCCTCTGCCTGGTTGGAGAGAAAGTCATTATAAAAGTAGTATTACCTGATGCTGGTAGATTTGCACATTCTGATTCATGTGCATTGACCAATGATCCCACGTAGGCAATACCCAAGCTATGATCTTACCCTGCAGACAGCCTGCAGAGGCTTTCAAAGCCCTCCTGGCTACCTGCTGAGCAAAGACACAGCACCTTGCAAGGAGTTACACTGCATTCCCGAAACTCCCTACATTATCCTAAGATCACCCCAAACATCGAACACTTGAGTGTTTAAAAAGGAGTGTCCTGGCATGGACACCCATGCATTCATTCCAGCAGCTATCAATGGCACAGAGGAAACAGGAATCACCCATGGAATGGTTTGTGGCAAAGGAACCTTAAAGCTCATCCAGCTCCAACCCCTGCCACAGGCAGGGACACCTTCCACTAGAGCAGGTTGCTCCAAGCCCCT
>JANHGB010072673.1:0-15281 GCA_026283785.1 Coracopsis vasa
GCCCATCCGGCCCGACACGGACCCGCTGCCCCCCGGCGGAGCGGCAGGTAGGAGACCCCCTTCCCTCCTCCGCTCCGGGCACCCCCCGTCCTGTACCAAGCCGCTGCCGCGCCCCCGCCTCGTATGTCCCGCTTCGTCCACCTCCTCCCTGCCACCCGCACCCCCGTCCTTGTACCGCATGCCTGCACCTCCCTTTCCTCCCCTTTTCTTGCATCGCGCATCCCGCTCCGGGTCCCTCGGGTGGTCGGGACCGGCACCGGGAGCACCACCGGGAGAGGGATCGGGAGCGGTCGCCGTTCCCAGCGGGCGGCGGGGCGGTGCCGGCCGCCTCTATTTCCGAAGCGGCGGCGGGCGGTAGGTGGTGGCAGCGGATGGCTGAGGGCTGCCTGTGGAGAGGGAAGGGAATGGAAGGGGGCGGGCGGTAGGGCTGTGCAGCGGCGGTGTGGCGGCTCTCGGCCTGCACTACAGCTGGAGTGGCGGGGTAACATGGCAGTTGAGGGTGCCCTCGGTGGCTGCAGGGGATACGAGCTCGGAATTAGGCCGCAGCGGGGGCTGGCTCTGAGGGAGCCTGGGCTTGGCAGACTTGCAAGCTGCTGGCGGTCTCAGAACTGGGTGGAAAGTTCTGGTCTCCCGAGATTCAGATGAGTATCGGAGGCAACTCTTACTGTCAAAATAGAGCACCTGACAAGAGGAAAAGGAGTGATACTTACACAGGCTATAAGCGAGTTTCACTCTTCACACCTGAGTCTAGTTTTTATTGATTTAAGTTGAAAGCACATCGACGGTGTGCTTCTTGGGCTTCTTTTGCTAAGTGATGCAGACTACTGCAGCAGTAGTTAGAATCATGTTTCTTTAGAAGTAAAGTATAAACATTAATTCTGATTTCCAAATAGCTACTGTATCATCCACCAAGAGTATTTAGTTTCTCTGGTTGCCTCTTTTGGGCAGCCTAAATCTATGCCAGCTACTCTCTCTCTTAAAGATTAGTTTAAAACTGCTGACTAAAAGTATGTTCCCTCATATGGATACTTAAACAGCATTTTTAACCTGGCTTAGAGACAAATGTGGGCTGCAGATCAGTTTGTCAAAAAATGCATTAAACTTTAAATTGTAGTGTCAGTTGAGCAGAGTCAGTCTTCAATTTTGCTTGCATTTTGCAGTGATACAGGAAATGAGTGCCAAGCTCATGCAGTTCTACTCAGTTTAATTAGTTTGAGGAGAATTAAAAAGATATGAAGGAAAATTAGCAGAAGAAAAACTTGATGGAGATCTAGTTTTGTAAAGTTTGCGAAATTCATGCTTATAGTTACCATAAAGAGCATTTAAAGTTTGCCTAGATAATCTCTATGTAGTAGAGCAATGCTATCTACTCAGTTTTCACTAAACTGGTGGTGTTAAAGAACAAATTATTAAAACAAGATTCTAGCCAAGAATCGATATTGGACTGTCACTAGCAGAAACCATTTTCCCACAGGCTCAGTGTTTCCTATAGATCTAGGGGTGGATGTTGACTTAACAGTAATGGGAAGATGAATATGATCATGTCAAGGAAATGAGCACATTTTGATGTCTAATTAGAGTTCAGTGATGGCTTTTTTAAACTTGTGTTCTTCAGCTGTTAAATGTTCACGTCTTTACAGGGAACTCGATGCAGTTGCTAATTGTTTCTGAAAGTGAAATCAAACACCTCCAAATCAATATATACAAGCTTCTGGAAGAATTGATATTCTGTCCAAATAATTAAGACTTGTATTGACTATTCAGGATCTCAACTCTTCATCTCTGCAGTTGTTTATAGATTCTGTCAAGCTAGATGGAACAGAGTAGATGCTATCAAGAGCAGCCTACTTCGTCTGATGTTTTAGGATGCGGAAAACAATGGGTTACCAGTGACCTTGAAGTCGAAGTAAAAGCGTAACACCTTAACTATGAATAATATTGGATTTCAAATGGTATAGCAATTTAGCTTTTATCTGACTCTCTGGATCCAAGAAAGCTTCCTGCTTTTATTTTGCAGTGTTTATAGGACTTGACTAAAGCCTTGAAATAATTTTGTACATGAGGGTTTTGCTGCTCTGTGTTCTTGGGTGCTAGTAGCTTTCTTCTTTTCAGGCACTTCTACTGCCGTCATCCTTCTTCTTTGTTCCCTAATCATGTGCTCCTCTCCGTTTTGCTACAGAATCCCTAACTACTGCAGTAAATATTTCTGCTTTTTAAAACGTAACTGCAAAGCCAACCACATCCAAAAATGCTTCAGTTTAATCAGTTGTTAATCTCATCTCTACATTACAACTCCTGGTTTCAAATAGCTGCTCTTCCATTGACTACATTTCCATTTAACCTTTAAGGTTCCTTCTGCCACAGTATTCCTTTAGAGTGCTCAGTCCACTTTTGTGGGATCCATCATCTTATGTTTTGTACGGGAACAAAATATTCAGTCTTTGAGCAGCACTTGTTATCAGTGCCAACAGAACAAGTCTTGTAAATATGACTTGGAGAAATGAGATTGTAAGTCTTCAAAATGAGTGGTAGAAATGTTAATTCTTCAGAGTAATACAGGAAGCAGGAGAATTTTTTAAGTTTAACAAAACCTTAAAAAATTCTGGGAAAGGTAACCTTTTTTTCTTCCTCCATTAGGACCTCATAAGGATGAGAAACAGCCTGATACGTATTGAAAGCTACTAGTTTATTATACATGAAAGCTAGTCCCAGTTTGATACTTAGGACTTCCAGAATTAGTAGCAGGTTGCTTTTGTTCATTCTGGTATTTTACATCCTTTTGCCCTGGTTTTCCTAGTGCTAAATATTTTTACTCTGTGTTCTGTGGTTTGGGTTGTTTGGGTTTTTTTTAAGTCTTTCCTCTGACAGAACTAAATAAATAGTGCTGAACAGAAATGTTCTCTGTTAATTCTTAATTCAAGAAAATCACATAGTTAAACTGAGCACTCCTTTTAAATAATGCAGAGCAGTTTGATTTAAAACCGAAACAGGAAGTGCTCAGAAATCTGGACTAGGGTCAAACTGTCAGTCATTCTTTTAGACCAAAGGGAAAGGATCACCGTTTTGTGTGTGTGTGTTTTTGTTTTTGTGGGGTTTTTGTGTGTGTGTTTTGTATTTTGTTTGTTTTGTTTGTTTTTTTTTTTTTAATTCTGTGTGTGTCACCAATTTGGCAAGGAACTGAAAACAGTGCTCTCACCTGTTAAAGGCATAAAACTATCAGCATATAGCTATAATTCATTCTGTCTCTTAATTTGTGACTTGCTGACTGGGTTGTGCAGGAGCAGAAACAAATGGTATCTCTTATTTGCTATAGGGAAGGTAAAGTGATAGTATAATTGTTCTGGGCAGCAGACATCTCAGTTTCAGCTGTAAACCGTTACACTGTAGAGATTCTTTAAAAGGGAAGCTGTAAGTGTCCAACCCACTCTGACTGTGATCAATCTACTAAAGCAAGGGACAAGAAAAGATGTTCAAGCCTAAGAATCTCGTAAAATACTCTGCTATTTTGCTGTCAGAGGAAAAGCTCTATTAAAATGATAATGCCTTAATAAATCTGATTCTAGAGGACAGAAGACAATAGCTTGATTTTTCTTAGGCAAGAAAACTGAATTAAACTGTTACATTCATCTTTTCATAGAGATTTGAACCTTTATGTTTTCAGGGCAGGAGAAACTTGACATGGGGAAAAACATAATGAGGCTCCTCTGTACTTCAGTTTCTCTTACTGTGATTTGCTGGCTAGCTGAAGGTACTCTGTCAAAAACAGATGCAAAGAAAGGTGCTACAAAAAAAATGGAAGAAAAGGTAAGACAAATAACCAAAATGCTAATTTTATTTGGCATGTGCAGTGAACTAATTGAACTTTGGTAAATGGATTCTTATTCTGTCAAAATGGTGTTAAAAGCAACCATGCATTTCCATTGAAGCTTATGATCACAAATAAGACTTCTTGAAACTGTCCTTTCCTTCAGCTTTTATGAGTGTCTCAGATGGTTCACTCCTTGAACCAGCTCCTTGGTGCAGACCTCTGGAACTTTATCCCCCATGCAAGCTGCAGAAGCAGGAAGTTTTTGTCCCCTCTCGCATAGCTAAAGGAAACATATTTCCATCCCTTTAGAAAGTGGAGCAGGGAGCATTAGTTTGGGCCAAGAGTGCTAGATCATTTACTGGTAGAAGAGAAGATGATCTCAGCCTTGCTAATGGGAAGGCTGTATTCTGACAGGAAATTTTGAAGAGCCTCCTAACTAGCAATTCCTTTGCAGGCAGAAATAGTTCAGAGTCTCATAGCAATCTGAGCAAGTGGAGCCAACATGCTGAAGTCTCTCTTAACTTGCTGAGCATGTTCTTGTTTCCTGCCTCTTTGCTTTCAAAACTGCAAGCACAGCAGTGAAAGAGATTAGGTGTGTATAGAGAGGAGGTACATTTACCAGTGCATATACCAACTATGTGTACTTACTGTTGCCAAACATGTTAGGAAAAAAAAGTAGACATGTTAAAAATTCTCTCTCTTAAATTATAAATATAGCTAATCCTTCAATATACAGATGCATCTCTCATTGCTTGTATTACTTGCTTACTTGGTGTCTACCAGGAAGAATCATAGGATAGTTAGGATTGGAAAGGACTGTAAGATCATCTAGTTCCAACCCCCTGCCATGTGCAGGGACACCTCACACTAAACCACGTCAGCCAAGGCTCCAACCTGGCCTTGAACACCGCCAGGGATGGAGCATTCACAACTTTCTTGAGCAACCCATTCCAGTGCCTCGCCACCTTCACAGTAAAGAACTTCTTCCTTATATCCAATCTAAACTTCCCTGCTTAAGTTTTAACCAGTTACCCCTTGTCCTATCACTACAGTCCCTAATGAAGAGTCCCTCCCCAGCATCCTTGTAAGCCCCTTTCAGATACTGGAAGGCTGCTATGAGGTCTGCACACAGCCTTCTCTTCTCCAGGCTGAACAGCCCCAACTTTCTCAGCCTGTCTTCATACGGGAGGTGCTCCAGTCCCCTGATCATCCTCGTGGCCCTCCTCTGGACTTGTTCCAATGGTTCCATGTCCTTTTTATGTTGAGGACACCAGAACTGTACACAATACTCCAAGTGAGGTCTCACGAGAGCTGAGTAGAGGGGTAGGATCACCTCCTTAGATCTGCTGGTCACGCTCCTTTTGATGCAGCCCAGGATACAGTCAGCTTTCTTGGCTGTGAGTGCACACGGCTGGCTCATGCTCATTTTCTCATCGACCAACACTCCGAAATTACGCCTTTACCGAAGATGTAGGAAATAACAAGGCACTGGCAGGCAAATAGAGCAAAAAAGCTTTCTATGTCTTTCCACTAACAAATTCTCTCTGTTTTGGCAAGAGATATCTGTAATTTGTAAGTGATTTTGATCTCAGGGAATCTTTCCTTTATTTCTGTAATGGGGGAAGACTTCCTGTATGGGAGGCTGTGATACCAGTGCCCTGGTTAAGGCCAGACTCATGCAGTGACTACTTCTGATTCCAACCATAGTTCTTACCTTGCCTCAGAAACCAAGTTGAAAATCACAATGCTATGCCTGAAGATAATAGAAAATATAAGGTAATAAATTGCTCCCTGTTCTGCTTAGCTGTCAATTCCAAACCCCACAACAGATGTTTTAGTTCTTGTCACCACCAGCAGCTCTTAAAACAGCTATCATGAAAGCAAGGACAGAAATTGTACACAGCGTAAATGCTATTTGCAATTTTATTCTGCACTCTTGTGGTAGCGGGAACGTATAATACTAGAGAGGTAGAGTTTCTGGTTTCATCATCCAAAGAACTTCTTCCCACTAAAACCAAGCATTTCATAACAAAATTTTTCTTTGAAAAATATACACTGAACATTTCAATCTACATATCACTGTGTATATTTTGCAGCAGTGAAAGATGTACAGCAAGGAATCAAATGGGGAAAAATAGTAAACATCTAGTCCACTGGGAGTTAGTCCTCAAACACTCTAGCTTTTCAAAACAATATTTGATAGTATTCATGGAATTTTAAAATATATCTGTATAGAGAAAGTTAATTTTTACTTGTAAAATAAATCAGCTGCAAACTTGCAACTCTCTAACCAAAATATCCGGAGAGACACAGTTCGGAGAGGTAAAGTCCTGCCCAGCAGGTTACTCAACTACAAAGCATACTTAAATTGTGCTTATCCTGAATCCATGTGGGCTCCTGTGGAGAGATTCCTGGGGCTGTATACATGTGGAACTAATCAATCAGATAAAACCATCCACAGTTGTTAAAAAACTGATTCTGTGCTCAATGTGCTTTTGGCACAAGTCTGTTATTTAATATCATATCTGATATAGGTTACAAATTGGCCAGGTTCTACCCTCTAATGAAGATGCAATGTTACCTCAGGTGTTCTACACAAGGCTAAACAGTTTTTAACTAACTTCCTTCATTAGAGCAATTATTAAGGTCTTAGCTTTAACAGTGCTGTGGAAAACAGCTACTGAAGAACCTGTACTTGCTTGGAAAAAAATCTCAGGGGTAGAAAGACAAGCAGCAATGCCTCATGATGTGCTTCTGACTAATTAAGATGTTGACTGAGCCTATGTTAATCATGGTCCATCAGACTATGTTTGATTAACATATAAATTAGTAAGCTCTCTTCTGCAATTGCCTGACCATCCGAGCTCTAATTATGGACCTCAAAACAAACAATAACTGGACTTGTAAGTTATACTGTTCAGTTGGGCAAATTATTTTCTGGCACACACGAGAGAACTGTGAGGTGGAGTGCATACGTATACATTTAGAAATATACATGATTACATTAGACAAACTATAGACATGCATAAACCATGTGGAAGTTTAAAGATATCTGAGCAAAAGGACTTCCTCTGAGTGGTGCGTAACAAACGGAAGACATTTCTTCCCTCACATTATTTTCTGAGAAGCAATGGTCCTATGCAGTTGATTGAGAGGTAGGTTCAAAATGTACAATATTTATGCAAAATTAGGCAAATAGAATAGCAGATATCTTAAAAAAACCCTGTTAAGTATAATCTCTTTCAGTATGAACACCCATTAATAGAACTTAGAATAACATTAGAAAAGTATGTCATATTCAGATGACCTAAGATATAATGAGCACGCCTGATGTTTCCTATTGACTATCCAGCTCAGCGTCTTACCAAGGCCACATGAATCCAGTCCAAGGAGACTTTGTCTCCTCTTGGCAAGGTATTTATACAGAATTTGAATAATTCAGTTAAGGTCTAGCTCTCTTTCTTTTGATTACAAAGCGGCACAGTGTCCTACCTTACACACTTAAAGTAGATGCCTCGAGAAGACACGATATATACACTTCTCCCTTTCTTTTCTGCTTTCCTTCTTCCTCTTATTACCATAATGAACAGAAACACTTTAGTCTTGGTCCATAAATAACTCAGGTCTGCTTCTACAAGAGAAGTGATGTAATAAAATGTAAAAAATCAACAGTGATTCAAATTGTGGGTAGCAGTCTGTACACAAGCTAACTGTGAAAGATGGCACTGTAGCCAGTAATGGCCTAGTCAATGTGAGCAGTGGAATGAGAAAAAGCTACTGAGCTGGCCAGCTAAGATGGTCTCCCTCTTCAGGGCCTATACATAGGTGCCTAGCATCATTTAAGATGCCCTGGCAGAGCCACTTCTCTACAATGTGTCCACATGTCCTTTGTCCCCTCTCAGTCCCATGTGGATGTCTAAGTTACCTTAATGCATCCGTAATGGTATTAGATGCCTGTGTGAGGCATCTAATTGATTTAACCAAATTGATCCATAGGTGCCAGCTACCATTTGAGCTGAATCACATGTAAACACTTACACATGTCCAAGTTTTAGAGTCTTTATATGGAACCAAATCCCATCCGTGTTGTATTGTACATGCTCCCAGCTTTCTCTATATCATTCTGTCAGCATCTACTAACATTTTAAAATCACCTTTCTAGGCAGTTTATTTACCTAGATTGCAAAAAAGCCATGGAGTATAGAAACAGTCTTATAAAAGGGAATAGCACCCAGCACAAAGTCTAACTTTCGGCCTTGAAACTGCAAGTAGCAAAGCTGTCTTTGACAGAACTTCCAAAGGAAAAGTGATGTCTCATTGTAGGACACTAGGCTAGTATCAACAGGGTCAATTCAACTCTTCCACAACCTAGAAGAAAACAGGTCACAAAAAGCAATCAGTAATTGCCTAAATCTGCCCCAGTTAAACTCAACAGAAAAACAAACAGAAGTTTAAACTGTGATGCAGATCCTAGCAAAAACCCCATCCCCACCAGCACACCTACTGGGACTACTTAGGGAGAAGTACAGAACCAGTCAAAATTCATTTTTCCTTCATCTGCCACCTGAGAAAGCTCTGAAAGCCCCTGGAGTCTTGAAGTCTCAGTTTACACCAGTTCTACAGCTGGTTGCACTGGATAAGAAGGACCAGTGCCTGAAAAAAACTTCACACATTTTTGTAATGTAGATGAGTTCTGACTGACAGGTTGACTCTTACCTTCCTTTATTTAGCACTCAACTATGATACTCCCATCCATGGAAGTAAAAATAACCCATCTCTTTTCTGTCTGTACGTAATCCAGAAAACTTCAAAAGCTTTTACAAATCTCCACAGATGCCAGCTAATAATGTACCGGGCTTGAACAGAGTCAGGTATGGTTGGAAGCTGATAGTTCCTTC
The DNA here is from genome assembly GCA_026283785.1 of Coracopsis vasa. NCBI lineage: Eukaryota > Metazoa > Chordata > Aves > Psittaciformes > Psittacidae > Coracopsis > Coracopsis vasa. The sequence goes on from JANHGB010072673.1 coordinate 8,707, forward strand.
CCTTTAAGAAATCACTGGTGGCCTTTCCCAAAGTGTCAGCCAAAAGACCATTAACATTTCAGTCAGTTTTAATTACGTAAGACCACAAATCTCAATAATTTCATTCTGCATTAACTATGAGACCTTGACAGATAGCATCCTCCCCACTTTGCCATGCCATATGGGCTGAAGTTTAACCTAAAATGGAACACAAGTCAATATCTTAAAACCTGAAAGTTTATCATGGAAATGGATACTACTTTTCAAAAAGACTGAGATTTCAAAGGTAAAAGATATCTACTACATCCAACCAGAAAGAACACCTTGTTACAGCTTTTCAAAGATGAAGGGATACGGCCATACGTCATCAAAACATGCTTTGAGAAGATAGTGGGATCCTTGTGGACTATGCAAACCTCAGCTATATATCATTAAAATGCTCCACATTCTTTGCACACAAACCGTCCTGTGGACGATCTCTGACTTAGCAGTTCAATTTCTGTCTGTTTTCATTGGATATAAAAACCCAAGCAAATCCCAAGCTGTGGAACACACTGTGCTTCTAAGGTGCTGGAGAATGTGTATAACAGATGCATCATCAATTGTGGAGAATTTCATTAAAAAGTTTCAAAAGTTACACAGATGTATCTAGAAACTATAAATATCATTTAAATAGATGACGAAAATACTTAGCCTGTTCTATATTCTACGACTTCAAGAATAAAAATCACTTAATATCTAACTGCTTTCATAACAATTAAAAGAATTATAATTTTGAAGGAACATTCAGAGCCTCTTGTTTTGTCAGGCAGTCAAGTGGAAGCTGTATTCTCTAATTTCTATCCTGTTCCACCAGACTGGACCTGCTGCTGCTTATTGTTTGTAAAATGGCAGCTTCCCATGACAGCCCAGATGTGTTTTCTCCCAGTTAAGCAGAAAAGTAGTAGATTTCTTTTACACTATGTTTAGCCTGACTTACAGCGACATTCGCTTCACTTAGTTATTTCTAGGAAGATGGGTAGCCATAAACTCTAAGCATAGGCATTGTGAATTCTCTGTAACAATGAACATAGAAAGTGTTTAGTTACCATAGAAGATGCATCATGATAGCATGCAACTTAGAGGTCTCTCCAAACAGCAACTCAGAGTGATGCAAGCAAGAGTACAAGTGAAAACTACTAACAAAACCAGCTTGAAAATAATCTGCAGTGTGCCTGCCAACTGTCTTCTAATAAATTGCCACTCATGCTTATACATGTGTATATAAGGATGTATGTATATAGCATAGAAAGCAAACTTTTTTTCTTTGCTATGTGGCCTTTACATGACATCTGGACTAAGAAATGTGAAAACGCTTGCAAATAATTCACCAAATAGCAGCACAGCACCTGTATGGCAGCTCCAACCTTATAATTTCTTTTAAAGAATTGTGTATGTGTTTTGAGCAGTAATATTACAGTTTTCATCTGCCTAAACCTTCCAGTTGTGACAAATAGCTGGTAGCTAATGACTGCTGGAATATGTTTAGATTACTCTAACTTTATGAGTAAATGGATGTTAATTTTATTTATATGTGTTTCCCTCCACCTTTGGAATTAATTTTGTTCTGCTTTAACTTAATTAAAGACATTTCTAACCAAGATTTACTTCTTTTTGTGTGAATGAGATATTGGTGGTGATACTTCATTTACAATTAGAGGCCCTTTTACCAACAATAATGGCCATATAAAAGTATATGTATTTCTGCTTTATAAAAAAGTAGCCACTCTCTGTTGCAGGCACTTAATTTTAGGGCTCTCTTGTACGACAAGTTTAGTGTCGTTCCTTTACCATCCACATACGTAGATATAATTTCAGTTGTGAGTTCTTTTAAGTTAGATGCTAATTTTCTCTTCAAAATCACATTTAGAAATTTAGAATTAATGAAAACTAGGAAAGAATTAGCAGCAAATACATCTCATTATCTCTGTAAACTAAAAGATGCTGCTAACATCTTTTATGCTACATGTTAACATGTTTAGAAACACTGAACAAAATTAATTTCTCCACTAGAGAACTAAGGAGCCTTAACTGGTGTATCAGTAATCAAGGAACAGATCCTGCCTTTTTTGCTGGCAATGAAGCCAAGGATGTGAAAGCAATAAATGCTGCATGATACAGATACTGTACCTTTGTCTACAGAAAATCAGGAGAAACCTAACCTGAAATATCAGTTTGCTGTCATTTGTTAAAACTGACAGTTATTACTAGAAGTATGTGGGAGTATGTGATAAAGACCACACTAAATTAGCTTCTGTTCTCAAAGGGAGGAGTAACTCATAGTTGTGGTGGTATTTCACGGGTCATGGCCATATCTAGTGGTGCAGCACAAAGAGATGAATTATGTTTTCTGTGTTTCTAAACCTGTTAATAACAGAAGAGAGAGAACATTTCTGTAATTCTTTTTGAAATATTGCTGTCAAGAGTTGGCCACATTCTTAAGAATTGTACCACATTCTGATATTAAATCAGTGGATCTGTCTATTCTTGGGCCCCTCTACCAAATCTCATTAGTGATTGTTTTAATGGAAATTTTTGTTTTTAAGCCAAAAGAGAACCATAGTAACTGCGCACTTCCTAAACCATTTCATTCATGAATAGGAAATGAGTCTCCAAATCTTTACTCACATGAGTAACCACATTGATATCCTTGGGCCTTCCATTGTTAAGAGCTAGAACTGTGAGCATAAATTCGCAGGATTTGGATGCGTCACTTCATTACTGCATAAGAGTGAAATCTGTAGCTGAAATCAATAGCTAAGCATGTGAGGCATTTAAAAGATACACATTCTTTCACGGAGGTCTGATTGCAATGCATCTCTCAATTTTGTTTCAACGTCAACAAATAAGCATATCATTGTAATGAGACATACAGACTATAGGCAGTAATTATAAAGACACATTTTAGATAGACATTCTAGCCTCAATAGGGGAGTTGGGAATAGTCCACCAGAAAGAACAGAATAATAATGAAAAAGGTCAACGCTTCCTGAAAAACTAACATACTAAGTCACAAACCAAGTTTTTGGTTCTCTGTCAATCAGTAGTGTAACTGTTGTCAATCATTCCCCCTTGTTTGCAATTTTTGAATGGCCACAAAAGAAACTTTTGTTGGCAATTATGGTCTTTACAATTCATCTGAGTCACAGGCAGGATTTTCATAGCCTGCCCGTGGAAAAGACATGGTATACCCCAAGCTGCGCTCATGTATGTCCAACCAATTCAAGCTAAAGTTTCCCACGATAATATGAAAGGAAATAAAAGACTCTGACAAACAACTTACTATTCTAGAAATAACAAGAAGAGAAGAAAGATACAGGATAGCCAGGATCTTCTGGTTCCCCCTTCTCTACTCCCCCCCCCCCCTTTTTTTTTCTCCCAAAGAGGATAAATATGACAACTCTTTCTTTGAAAGGGTGCAGTTAGATAGGATATGCACCTGTGCATCTTGAATTTTCTCTGCCTAAACACGTGCTTCCTATTACACTGATCAGGAGAGTTCTGCTAAAAATGAGTGCCAAGAATTAATGCTCCTTATTTTTTAATTACAGAGTTCCCATAGGATTTTTCCTTTCCCCAAATTTTTTCACCTTCCACAGATACATTTTTGTTTTGTTTTCTCTGGCTATCAATTAAAGTGACTTATCTTGTCCCTGCTGAAAACATAAAAAAAAAAAGCCAACCAGATTTGTGAGAGAAGATTCTCACATAAAACCCAGGTTTGGAGTTGATCCAGCAGAGTAACAAATCTGATAACATCAAAGGAAGAACACCTGAAACTGGGACTTAGGCAGAGCAGCTCTTTCAACAAATTGCAGCCTCTATAAATTTACTCATTTCTAAACAGCCAAGTCCATTTATTTGCTTATTTTCCTAGCTTTGCTGAAAGAAAGGCTGAAACAACTTTGGGAAAATAATAGCAAACTTGTTCAACGGAAAACAGCCCCTCTACTGTAAACAGTGCTTTTCCCCAAACTATGCAGCTGCACAAACCAGAGACAATGCAGGGGACCCTCAGCATCATTAACCAACTTCCCTTCCTCACCAAACAGTCGCTTCAATAAAGCAATTACAATAGCATCGTGGAACAGTAGAAGAAGGGAAAAAAAAAAATAACCTTACCAGCTTCTCCTACAGTATACAGCTGAAAGGAAAACAAAAACCCCAGCTGCTGTATCACATGCAATTGGTCTCCCAGAATGAATTGACTGAAAGAACTATGAAAGGCTAAAGTCTTTCGGCCCCTCTGTTCAGCCTCTCTTCAGCTCCCTCTCTTCGAGCCTCCTCACAAAGCCATTCTCTTACTCCCTAATCCTCGCACAGGAAAAAGCAGCGCACACCAAATGACTTCAGCAGAAGCGATTCTCCCAGGGGGTGGGGGAAGAGATGCGTCTGCCACTCAGTCCACCCCCACCCCGCACAGCCATCCTCAGGGAGGGCATCCAAACAAGCGCACTGGGCACTCAGGCTGCCTGTACGCCCTGTACACAGGCAGCGCATCAGGACAAGCCACTGAAAAGTGCACGTCTCCATTCATCACCCTCTCAGCTGCTAATTTCTGAAACAAGCACACCCCTGGGTACTTGCAAGAGTTTCCTGTGTGCATCTCAGCCTGCACTAGAGTAGTTAGCCTTTATTTTTTTGTTCTTTTTAAACGAGCTACGTGATTTCCTAAAGCTGTGTTGGACCTAAGGTTTTTCTTTTTAACAAAGAACACATAAATAAGCCCTAAATGCTTCAAACAGCAAAACAACAAAGATGTTCTCCCCTGAAAATCAGTAATAAAAAGTATAAGAAAAAAGAGCCCAACCAACATGAAATCAATAACATTAGGAGTTACCAAATTAAAAGCAATGTTAAAAAAAAATCCCAAAATATTGGTGCCTCTCTGAAATGCTTTTGATGGCTAAAATTGGAACAAACAATTGCATTTTTCTCAATAATAACCCCCCCAAGAATCTATCTACATTCCCAGTTTATGCAAAGAGACAGCATTTTTTTCATATAATTTGTCTTGAAAGCATGCCACAGATATTGAGATAAAATCCCCTGCAAATTCCGTTTTTCGAGAAAATGTTAAATCTTTGTTAAAGAAATGCCATTTCCATATTAGTTTTTAATGCAAGTTTTACCTCTCTGTGAGATGCTGAAACTCAGAAACAGACAGCTGCCACAAAGTAAATCAGAGAGCTAGAAAAGCAGATGGCATAATTTCACATCTTAAATGTTGGCTGTAAGCCTTCCCGTAATAATTTATAAGGAGACTTCCTCCTGCTTGTTCCTCTGCTCGGCAGCATGCTGTTTGAGCCTTTCAAACAAAATAAATAGACTTCAAACCACCAGCTTTACACACACTAACACTTACCACTGCTATTTCAACCTGACACAAGCTGACTTTGTTCCTCTGTGACCCTGGACAGAAAACTAAGGTGACAGTTTGATGGATGAGATCTTTTTTTTCACTATATGGGTTGTGACTTCATGGCTCTGTCTCCCCATTATGACTTAGCTGAAGGAGGAGACAGGAGCAAAGGAGGATCTTCCACCGTACAAAGCCATTTTAACAGCAAAAATGAACCAAACATGTACAATAAATGCCTGGAACACCTTTTTCCTACCTCAACATTGAGAATTTAAGGAAATCCCTTTCCACTTTTGTTGGGGTTAGGGTATAAGGGGATAAGGAAGAGGCTCTAAGGAAAGGAATTAAACCCAGTGGTTTACTCCAAATTGCATTTTAGTTTAAGAAAATGGCACCATCAGCAAAAAACAAAGGAAGGAAGGAAGGAAAGAAGGAATTCTGTTTGTTTCGTTTATGATCACATATACACATATATGTTTAATTTATGATCACATTATATATTATACATGATACTTGGACTGTGAATTTTGTGAACTGCCTCTTATCTATGCTAATTTAATTACTTAACCAATTCTTTACTAGCCAAAGGCCTCACTGCAGTAACATGAAGCAAACAATTGCAATGCAAAGTCTTTTATTTATTACCTAAAAATTATCATAAAATATCAGAGGATTCATATATATCAAAATTGATGTCTGCAAATTCAGTATTTGAATGCATATTCTCTTCTAAAATGAGTTCAGAAATCTTTTTACAAGATTAACATATTAACATAGAAACTACCTGATTTCACAGAACTGTCCATGAACAAATAGCTTTTCCATAAAAAAACTGAAAAAGGAAGATGGTGCGTGAACTCTGTGAAATGTAAGGCTCCACCTCCACAAGCTTGAGCTCATTAACAGACACCCTAACATGTGAAGTCAGCCTGTTATTTCCTCAGAGAAGAACACAGGTTGCTCGTATCTTTGTATCTTTGTTTCTGCTTGTTCATCTAATCATATGGGCTCATTATGATAATACTGGAGGGTGTCAAATCTCTGATTTTGTGAGTGGATATTGAGGCCAAATGACCTGCCCCGAGGAAGTCTTGGTTGGACAGCAATCCAAGTCTGTGCTGTTCCACACAAGTGCCCCCCATCTCTAGTAATCCTTGTGCTCTGAAAGATGATTTCTGAAAAGGAAGGAAAGAAA
>JANHGB010072677.1:0-14142 GCA_026283785.1 Coracopsis vasa
GTAATGATAAAGTTTCAGGAAAACTTGCCACTTGAAGCAATGAAACCGCTTGTTTGCCCTTTTCACTGCTAATCAGCAGTTTAAGTAAAAACAAATAAAACAGGCAAGCAAACAAATAAACCAAGCAAACAAACAAATAAAGTTACACCTGAGCTAGAACCTAAGGATCCACATCTTTTGGTTTGTATTGATTATTTCAATTGATGGTCCTCTTCTACTGGCAGGATTTTCGTTAATACTGCAGGAGGAAAAGGCAGCATTTTTATGCTTTTACTTCTTTTCCATCTTAGTGTTCAAAACCTGAAAACTGACATATAAAGATGCTTATATGCTTATTACCAATTAAAAAAGTAAATAAAAAGCTGGGGCCCCATCTTTAAGTGAAAGAGTGTCAGTTTTTTTCATTAAAAGATCTCATTATACTACTTACATTGAAAAGTATCTTACTATTGTAATAGTACAATTTCAGTCATTTGCAAGAGTTGGATAGTTAAGGGAATGTTCAGCAGGGATTAAAGTTGCAGATGTAGATGATTAACAGGAAAATCAGGGGATGAAGGAAACTGAAACTGTAACTACGGTTTCAATAGGTGTGCAGAAAGTTGTCAGTAAGTTTGTGTAAGACATTTCAGTTCTACATTCATTTCAACCTTTCTTCCTTTTTGTTTGAAATATGCAAGGAATTCTGAATATGAAAATAATAGATCCAAGAAGCTTTTTGTTTGTTGTATCACAGGAAGATGATGTGAACCACAGAGCTAAAAGAAACTAACTACTTGAAGCTTAATTTTATAAGGAACAGGCTTAATAGTGTAGAGATTTTTTTTTTCCCCCAAAGAATAGCAGTATTTCTATGTTTCTTAAAATTCTCTATTTTAAATGATTGAGATAAAGTAACTTATTAAGGTATTATTGAGTTAAAGTAACTTATTAAAACAAAAAAATATTCACAAGGCATGATAGCACAATTTATTTAAAGATAGGAACGATTTTAGTGAAAATTTAACCTCAGTAGGATATGAAGGAAGTAATAAATGAAATGTCAGCAAATTAACTTTATTTTTTGTGCTTTAACAATGATGGGAATTTAAGACAATTAATACCAAGGACATGTATTGCTCTATGGGAAGAGCGAGCTGGAAATACAGAATTCTTATTTGATACATAGTTCAAAATTCATGCATCCTTTATGTTTTTATATTTGGACATAACTATATATGCGCATATAAGGGTATATGCATACACACACAATCAGACAAAATTTGGGGAGGATTGGGAAGTCTCTTGTGGTGGGAAGACTCTTTGATTTGAAGGTATAAATGGTTACTGTTTACAGTAACATTTAGGACCAAAATGAGTACCTGGGCTGAGATGAGCTAAGTAATTTCTCTGGTGGTGTTGTTTTGATGTTAACAAGTCTCAGAACACAAAAGTGTTCACTGTTACTAAAATAGTTACCTTACAAAACTCTAGCTGTCTGACAGCTGTTTTCTACCTGTGTAAGAAAAAGTTTCTGTGCTTGCGTTGCTTGTTTACTCTCCTAGATTAACTCCTGAGATCCATGCACATACTGTACACCATAGTATATGTTACAGCTTAGCAGTGTTATGCACAGGTGAAATAAAAAGGACTGTTTGTTACACTTGTAGAAGCACTTTTTTAGTGGGTTTTTTTTTTATGTTCTTAGAGCCTTGGAGTTTTAGGACAGTGATCATCCAACTACTTTCTAAGTAGTTTAAATTAAAAGAACCAGTGCCAATAGTTGTATGTGTAATAGTGTCTTAAGTGTATCAGAAATAACTTTTTAAAAAATTGGTTACATTCAGAATGAAATTAAATTATAATATGAACAAAAGAGTCTTTTTGAGGAAGAAAAGGCGGGTTGTTGTCACAAGTCCCTTTTGTGAGATCTTTGCTTTGGTGGGAAAAAGCTGGCCCAAAGAGGCTTCTTGTACTGAAGATGTGTAAATGAAGTAGAGTTTAAGTAAGTGTATGTAGCATTTTGTAGTCTTTTTTAATCTAAGTTATGTCATTTGAAAATAGGACCTTTAATGTCACTAAAAGCAAGGATGACTTCTGTAAAATAATATTATGTAAATGTTAATAAATGCAACCTTTCATTTTTAATTTTGTACGTAGGATTGAACCGGGAGAGTAAGGCTTTTTCTTTTTACTTTGTAATGATTTGTGAGATTAAGTGGATTAGAATCATGCCAGGACAGGTTATTCAGTATTTCTTTTTCAGCACAGTTTGCAGGTGCCTGTGCTCTCAAAATAGAAACAAATAACTGTGTGTCTGCCATCAGTATTGAAGGAAGTGTCTTATTACAAATGGTGGCTTGCTGTTAAAACTCTTGCGTGCACATAATTCTGTATGATGAAAAAAAGATACCACCCATTTTCATAGAGGAAAAGCATGTTGGAAGTCTTACACTGAAGATATTGCGTTAATGGTTTTGTACATGATTGTTTATCATGATACATTGTGTACATTGTTCTGACAGCTTTGTACAGCTCAGAAGAGTACAGTGTATGTGCTGAGTAAGGATTGAGACAGGAATGTCTGCTGTTTTCCTGAAAAGCATAAGTGCTCTTTGTCAAGCCAGCTTGTTATTTGTAGGATGCCAGAATTTGTTCCGGAATTTCTTTTTCCCTTCCAGTTGCCATTTTGTCTAATTGTATGTTTTTATAAGTTCACATTCTGAAAGATAAGGATGGGAATATGTAGGTGGAACTGAAAATAAGCAATTTCACTGCTGAACTAAGAAAATTTGTAAACCTTGAAATTTAAAGTCCTACTTTTAACCTAATGGCAACTACATAATAATTATGTGTGTTTTGTTTGCTTTCTTTTCATAATTGAAGTTAGATTAGAACATCTGAAAGACTGGATTTCAGATGTCCAACCCACAAACTGAAGCCTAGATTCAGTGGAAGGCAGCAAGAAAAAGAGCATATCAACCCCTGAGGGACTTAATTATGATAAATGTTGTATGGGTTAATCAGTATATCAAAAAAAGAAAAAAATGTATTTTTAAAGTTCATTTTATGAGCCTAAATGTACAAGTAATTTTTTGACTACTCATATTGAACTTGATGTTGAGGTTTTGACCACTTTTTCCTTTCAAGGTCTTGAAAAGTCTCTTCTAGCCTTAAAGTCTTTCAGAAAAAAGTTAATCTTTGCCTGGTTTTTTTTGCCCATCATCTTATTCTTGTTCTGTTTTCTCATCTCATTTTTAAACTGTAGTCTCATTGAAACAGAGTGTGGTTTTACTGTATAATAAGTAACAAAAGGAAGTCTTCATAATTTGGAGAGGGTAATTACTTTCAGCCTGAACTTCTCTTGCAGTTTTCAGTTGAAAAATATTTTCCAAATTCCTTACTGGGAAAAGGAAGGTTACATTGTGCTTTGCTGACAAACAACCAATGTGGGTTGTTGCTGAAGTGATTTCATACAATGAGTAGAAGTATGATGTTTCCCACTGAGCTTTGTTTCTTAGTTTCTGTACCTTTAAAAATGAAGGTGTGGAATGTGCAAATTTCTCAATTTTTTCTCTCAAATAAAGTGAGATACCTATATTTTTAAAATTAAGGAGGGTATTCCTTAAGCAGAAGTGGAGCCAGGCAACCATTTAGGATAGATCATGCCCATTGCCATCACTAAATGCAATTGCACTGGAATTTTAGATAGATAGGCAGAAAGTAATTACACAACTGGCATTTAGCCAGGGATCTTGTATTTCTGTACTGTAATACCATGCATAAAGTATTTCATAGAATGAAAGTAGAATATTCTGTATATTGCAATGAAGTTAACAATTATTACTTCAAAGGATACTTGCAGTGTAATATGCCCATGATTCACAAATAATTAAAACTTCAAGACCTAAAAGTATCTTACAGCTCCACACAGAGACGAACCTCTGTTCAATTTCGTCTGTAATTTCACAGACTGGAGTGAGATTTAAGCATTTTTTGCAGTGGCTGTATGTGGTTTTTGCATCAGTATATTGGGACTGGGTTGTGTGTCTTGGAATGCATTTGAAATATCTTTGGTGGTTACAGATGTATTTGATCTCGTTTGAGTCATTACAAGCAGAGTAAGTCAAAATAATTCTTTCAAACTTGATTTGATGAATGTCAAATGTGTATTTTAGAAAGGAAGAAATGTCATGAAAGTTCACTGTTTTGATTCTTCAGCTTGAAGAAAATGATTGAACATTTGATTAGCTACCAAAGGCGAGGTGCTTGTAAAGGTGGGAAGGCCTGACAAAATCAATAGTTTCTTTTGTGCTTATATATCGTTTAATGTGTAGTTCAGCTTAAGTTGTTTTGCTGTATTCAATCTTGGATCTCTACTGCCTGGATATGAGATCTGGATATTGTGTAGACACCATCTCCAGGAGTACCATACTCATTGTATTTAAGGCAAATGCACAGCATATTTGAATGCATGCAACAATGTCATATTTCTGGCACATGATGCATGTGGTTATGGGAGAATAAGATGTTTTGCATAAAACCTTTTCCTATAATAATTTTGCAGTCATTTGCACATCCACTGTTTGATTTGTTAAGGGCTTTAATCCCCAGCCATGGGGTATGTGATAAACATCATAGTTACAGCTCAATCTTAGACTGTTGTGCTATTGTCTCTGATTTTTAGAAATACATGTTATTGATCTGTGTGACCCATGGGATTGGAAATAGAGCACACAGGCCTTCGCTGCCTGCAAAGTCAGAAGTTCAGAACCTGAACAAGGCCATGTCCTTCAAATTGCTTCGTATGAGATACTTTGGCAAACACACAAAACTCTTTATAATATTACTCATGCAGAATAGTAACACAGAGTAGTAGACCAGTAGTGGCCCATGTATCTAAGTCACCAACTGTATCATTTTTCAGAAACGGTGCTGCTATGCTTTTTGTGCTTTTATACCATCATCCCTCTGTGGGTTTTGAAATGTTTCACCAATAGTTATCATTTGGCTTTCCAAGATCTCTTAGAAACACTGTAGATAAATAGTGATTAAGTGCATACTAACATGGGGAAACAGAACCACAAAAATTATGATTTTACTTTGGATCCTCCAAAGGCATACATGAAAAATTGTTTATGGGAAGATCCCATAGTGTCAAAGTCGGATTGAATAGCAAGTAGTGACGTCCAGACAAATCAAATTGATTTTATCTAATAATAGTAGGTTGAAACCAACGTTTAATCCATTCCTTGCATGCAATCTTGAATATTCAAAACTGCTGGAAGAGGGGGACTTTGATCAAAATGTCAGTGTTATTTCTCCTCCAATTTGATTGACAAAGTTTTTCTTATCAAGTGCAGACTGATACTGATGAGTTTGTCCTGCTCAGCTTCTTGTTTCTTTTCTGTGATTATATATGTATATACATAAATGCATACATATAATTTTCTCTGCTTAAGTGATGTCTAAACTGAACTCTGCGATGCCCATGCCATCCTCATATGATAGCCCAATACACGCCCCTAACACTAGGGTAGAAAAATGCTCATCAGGACTACAGAGCTTTTGTGGCAATAGAAACTTAATCCCAGTTTGTCTGGGAAAAAGGCAGCCATGCGAACAGCTGCATTTCATGAGGCCTCATGGCAAACTGCCTTGCAGATAATGTTTTCACTGAGTTGCAAGACAACCAAAACCATCAAAATGCAGTTCAGAGATGTCAGTCAGCCATGCAAATAGCTTTGCATTGTTTGGGAAGGCACATCTGTAATTATGTATTACTTCTTTCAATTTACTGGATTGTTAAAAAAAAGTCACTAGAAAAGGCCTATGGGATTTTACGGATGTGCACGTGCACTGCCACCAGAAGGGGAGCTAAGGGGGTAACTTAATTTTGACTGCAAACTTTTTTTTTCAGTTGCTAGAATGATAATTTTTGCACATTTATGTGCACCTAATAGGATCTTACAGGCATTGTCTGGACTTACCCTCACAGTGTCTGTTCCACCTGAGAAGAATTGCTTAAGTTATAATGAGTTTTGCTTAATGAACAGAAAAATAGAGCATTCTTCTGCTGTCACATTTTACATTTTATGGTCTCCTTTCTCAAATTCAGTCATCTTTTCTTTATGAAGTATCCTAAAAGCTAATGAATACAAGGAAATTAAATTATAGGAACTCTTCAATAACACAAAGAAATGTTTATATCAGAGGAGGGATAGAGTGTGATAAATAATCAAAGATGTATTTTATCTTAACTTCCAGGAATTTTTCTTGACAGATTTTAAAAAAGCATTTAAAATTGAGAACTTGGCACTGTGGTTAGTGATTTTTGGAAGCCACTTTACTTTATCTGATATTGGAATAGCTAATATAAGTTTTATTGCTTGAAATATGTAACTTGAGAGAAGAATTTTTTTACTATTAACAGTTTTTATAGTAACTTTTTAAAATGGATAGTCCAACCATTCACTTGCTGTATTAGACGCGAAGATTTTGGTACGTTAAAAATAAAGTCTTTTCGTCTTTTGTTGTTGCTAAACCACTGAGAATTTCCAGGTAGCGTCACACTGTAAATATGTGCCTCCTAATTTCAAATTGAGAGTTATGCTCCTTTTGTTGTCTTTGGCTTGCATTGCTGCATGTCTCAGCTTTCAGGATCTGTATAACAAAAAACTCCACCAGAGAACTAGGTTCTGCCCTGCATATCCCTTTTTGATCATGTCTGCATTTGATTTTGGAATGAATGTTCCATTTCTTGCTGCATAGCAGTATCTGATGTGTAAAAGTGCTCTGTCCGCACTGAGCATTTAGCATATATCTTGCCTGTTAGTAAACTTAAGGCTCTGCTTGCTTTCTGATGTATAGCCATGGAATTAGTGTAACACTTCTGAAACTTGATACCTGAAACAGTTTACTCTCTCTAAAAGAGAAATGCCCCTAGAATTCCAGAAAATCTGTGTGTTTATGATCTGAATATGCTCATGATAAGAACCCATATACTGAGTGATAATCAATTCATTTTCTGTTTCAAAAGTTAGTTCTTCCTGTCTGTTCTGCTAATACTAGTGTGAATGTTGTGTGTGAGAAAGAATCAGTTCCCTGTGATGGATGGTCTGCAAAGATAAAAGATGTGCCACTGCTGTCTAAGTAAGTCTTCTATTTTGTCTGTACTTGACCTTGTCAACTTACAGTATGTAAATTCTGGCCCCATTTGAATTTTGTTTGTTGAATCATTTGAGCCACTCAAGTGAAGGCTCAGAGGCTACAAGTTACACAAACACAAAATGATGGCTCCTGACCCAGAGCTTACAAATTGCGAATGAGAAAAAGACCTACAGGGACAGGATGACTATGAGATGTTAGATATAATTATAGTGAAAAGGGTCTCAAAAGTGAATGCAAGAAGCTCATATTTGCTGCGATAGAGAAATTGTTCTACAAAAGAAAATAAGGCTGATACGAAGGTGAATTTTACAGGTTTATCCTGGATGGATAGGAGTACAGTGTTCTGTTATGTTAGTCTTATGTCCATGGTTGAAAAGTCAAAATTATTTATGGAGTACTTGTTAAAAAAGTCATTTTTTTAAAGAAAAAGAAAACCAGCTGAAACGAAAAATATTTCCTCACCTTATTCTTTCTCAGTTATATTCAACACTAAATATATTGTGAAAGGTGGAGGAGACAGACAGCTGCAAACACATGACATTTGCAACTGCAACTTTATTAGTTCTGTGAAGAGTTTCTTGTTAAAATTCTATTAGTGGAGAAAGGGAAAGGTGATAATGTTTTCTTCAGTGATCTTTCTCCTTTTAGATGCTTAACTCCTTAGTATCACAGCTGAAGTGTTTAAACACCCTTCTTAAAACTAAGACCCATGTGGAGTGTACATTACCAAAGAGCTTCCAACTGTAAATCAGGTTATGACCCACTGGATCTTGTTTTAGGATGCAGCTATTTATGGGTAAGTGTGACATAGAGTAATAATCAGATGCAAATCATTAAATGAAGATAAGGTGGTTGGGTATCAGTTTTCAAGAGAGATTATGGAAGTTTGAGTCAGCAACTGAATGTAGGTTAAAAAACAAATTTACTGTTGTAACAAAGGAGATGAGGACTGAGACTGACATTCATATAAAAGTGCTTAAAAATGTGCTACATGTAAAATGTATAGAATAATCCTTCCAGTTCTACTCAACGTTGGGAGTGCTTAGCTGGAGTTATTGGTCCAGTTTTCAGCACCAAGCTTCAAAAGGTGTGGATTTGCTGGGCATAGTACAAAGCAGAGAAATTGGTTCAGAGTTTAGGAAACATGACTCCTTAGATGGGGAGAGTGGGATGTAAAAGAACTATGTTTTTTTCATCAGAAGAAGATAAGACTGGTATAAAGAAAGAATCCTTTAATCAAGTCATTGGTTCCTTACATGGAGAAAATGAATAAGCATTTCTTCATTTTCAGTGGATGTGGGGCAACATTTTAATGCAGAAATGCAGATGTAGTATTTCTTTTCTTTAAAATTGCTGAAGAAAGGTAGTTTGTTTGAACAAGCTGGTGCTTCTCAGTCGTTATAAGTTTTTATGAGTAGTCTAGAGAAAGTTCTACCAAAGATGGAAAAGGAAGGGATAAAGACTTAGATAGCACTTAAGGTTACTTCCAATCCTCTGTGACTATGGTGTAAAATTGTATCTTAGATTTGCACTGTAGCTGTCAGCATTGGCCTGTTGTTAGAGTAGGGTTTCAGTCTGCTTCTGTGCAGCTGTGGCTTCTCTTGGTATGATTATAAATCTGGGTACAAGGAGCTAGCCTTCTGCTGGTGGGGTGGATTTTTACTTTGCATAAATGTGTGAACTACTGATCTTTTTCCTTCTACATATTTATTTATTTTATTCATTTCTGACTCTCTGAGTGTTTTTGCGTAGTGCCATATATATATGTGTGCTGATGCTTCCCATTTAAGACATTCTTCCCAGCTGATTTTTCTCTATCTCCAGATCCAAAGGAATTATTTACTGCAGACCACCCTAACTTTGCATAAGACCTTACAGTTTCATTTAAAATAAAATACCACCATGTCTGCTCACAATTTCAGCTTGAATAGTGTTAAGTACTGCTAAGAGTCACAGTATCGTATAACTAATCCTCTAAGTCTTCCTCCTTCTCTTTGATGCTTGTTTCTGTTGCATGTGATCGAATGGTTTTGCTCATTCACCTACTAGCCAGAACACCACTACTAAGGCCTCACATCTGACTAAGCTTTAGTACAACTTAATTCAAGTTACAGGGTCTACTGAACACCTGTTTTGTAGAAATGTATCAGTAAAGCTGAATGAGAAAGTTCCTTTTCTACGCCTGTATTTTGCTTTTACTTTACAGCTAAAGAACACACACACACAAAAAACAGGTGAAGGAGAACCCAGAGGTCTGTTAGGAGGTTCAGAAATTATTTATGACAGATTTCAACTATTACTTTATGAGTACTGATTACCTATCTGGTGAGCAAATGCAAGAATGGCATGTCATCAAGCACATCCCCTGAGAGCTAGTAATGGACAGCAGGACTTGTGACCAGATCCTGTTGAGATATACTGTTGAATACTCTGTAACAGAGTATTGCTGAAGCAGAGATGGGGGAAAAGGGGAAATGGCAGGGGATGAGCTGTCAGTTTTCTTTGTTCTTCATACAATAAAGTTGAAATGCTGTTTATAGTGATATACAGTTAGAATTGGACATGTTACATTTGTCAGTACTTGCAAGTGATTCCTGAGATTACTAAGGTAATGCCAGAATGAAAGGCATTTTTTCTTTGGCAATATTTGGTATATTCAGACTTCATCATCCGCTATGTGCAAATGCCATTGCTCAGGAAAGTGGCAAGATACCAAGATTCAAGTATAGATTTACCTGGGGACCTATATGGCTTCTTGCCCTCTACAAACTACTGCTTAAAGAAGTAGGCGTGATCCAGATACATGATTCAGGATGGTTGTGCAGCCCTCCCCACTTGAATGTCATCTCTTTTCAGCTCAGTGCTTTACCCATTCATCCACCCCTCATGGTAAGGTATTTATACATATTTTATTGTCTTAAACTGGCATTCCTGTGAACTTTACAGAAGTAGGAAGTTACTGCTTTTCTTGCATTTGAAGAATATAAAGTAAAAAGGCTACATGGGGACCTTTGGGTTTTCTCCTGCCCACCCTGACAAAGAGAATCCACTGTTTCAGGACATGAATATCAGCTACATTTGTTTTGAGTCTGCGGTTAAAGTCTGCATTATGATGACTGTTTCTGGAGTCTACAGAGGATACTGTGGCCAGCATAAAGTAACTTCCTTATTTTGAAATTCATTCTTAATCACCCATGAAATTAACTATTGGAGTCTGCCTTTAAGTTGGCACAGTTTAATAGTAGGGGTTTTAGAAATATTTAACAACAGAACTTTTCTGTTCTTTATTTATATGGGTTTGGATGTTGGCTCTTGCATGAGAAAAGTGCTGTATGCTTTAATACTGAATTTAGAAATCTTGTGGTTTCTGTTGGCACTGTGAGGGAAGAGCTAGTATAAGACTCTGTTACTTGATGAGAGCATTTTTGTGTGTTAATCATTAGACACATGAATACAGAGCCAACTGAGTTCAGCTATTGTGTTTATTGCCTTTTTTCATTCACCATAAAAAAAAAAAAGGCAATAATTTTTCTGAATTACTATCTCTAACATGATCTGCAACTTGGAATCAGAAAAAACCCAAAATGTCGTGAGTTCTTTCTTCACACAGAGAACAAGCAATTGCTGGGATATTCTATTTAGGGATGTTGAAGTGTAATGTTCAGGATTTATAACCCAGCTCAATGCTTCATTTCAAGTCAGCCCAACAGTGAATTTGAAGTGCATATGTCTTTTATGCCTTATGAAGGTTCTAGTTAGGATAGCCCATGTTGCTACTCTGGCTGATAGCCAGACTCCTCATGCAAAAGTGCCTTCCTTGTGAAGCATTGCATACCTTAGCAAAGAGGAACCCCAAATAGGATGGTAAATGTAGCTACTTAGTGAAACCTGACACTTCAGGGGAAACTGAGGCATACGGAAGCCTGGTAATGTTGCCATGGGTAGACGTATTTCAAGGTTTAAATCATTCACAACTTTAGTATTTCCATATAGTTGAAGCAACTTATACTTTTGACTAGGCTAAAAATGCCCCCATAAAGTGTTAAATATTTTAAAGGAAAAATGCCTTTTTTTTCAGACAAATTAATTCCTCCTTCTCTTAGAGAATAGTGGCTTTTCTGAATCTGTATTTTCTATGAAAAAATTATGTATAAGAAAAACACCTGATTGGGTCTTATAATGCCTTTTAAAATATAATATTCTAAACTTCATTTGCTAAACAGAGTATTTCAAATAATAAGTAAAGCTGTAGAGCTAAATTGCCACTTTCCAATACTTCTTTTAAAAATGTCTCTCACTGGAATATTTTTTCTTTAAACAAAAAAATACCTTTTTTTCTCAGGCTTGCATTGAATTTATCATTTTGTATTAATCTCTTACATCATACTTAAGAAATTTCTAGGTGCAACACATCAGTTTTTTTAATGGTAAAGGAGAAAAAAAAATGACATTTTTGCCTGTGAGAGTTTTGCAATTAAATTCTGGGCTTACTGATACAGAAGGAATGCAGTGCTTTTGATTGCTTTTGCAAAGCAAAAACACGTTAGTAATACTTTTTTCAAAGATTTTGTATTTCGCAGTGCTTAATGGAAGAAAAGGCATGCAAGTAAAAGAATTATGCTTTACCTGCCAGTCTGTGAACCCAGAGTTGATTTATAATAGTTATAACACCTGGGCAAAATTATGCAGTTGTAATTAATGGTGAGTAACGTGTCAAATTGCCATCTTCATGGAGACACTGATAACATATATTGTACAATGAATCCATGTCATAAAAATAAGAAAATGAACAAATGTTTAGAACTTACAAGAAGTCCTGTGTGTATGTTTAAATTGCACAGTGGAAAGGCAAATGAACATATTTAAATTGAGACTTAGATGATTTTGGCCACCAGTGGTAATGAAGAAATTTGCATGAAATTTCAGCTGATTCTTTCTCACATTAAAAATATTTTACAGAAAGAATGTTTAACAAACCAAGAGGTCCGTCAAAGGTAATATCTAATCTATAGACCACAAGAAATCAAACAATGGAAAAATATGCTACCTCTTTTTTGAGTGTAGGAAAACTATGGAGTGTACCTTTAGAAAGAGGAGAAAAAATGTGGAGTAGAGGAGAAAAACAAGGGTGGAGTAGAGGGGTAAAATCACCTTCCTTGACCTGCTGGTCACATTGCTTTTAATGTAGCCCATGATACAGTTGGCTTTCTGGGCTGCGAGTGCACACTGCCAGCTAACATTCAGCTTTACATCCAGTACCCCCAAGTCCTTTTCCACAGGGCTGCTCTCAATTCCATCATCTCCCAGCCTGGGTGCAGAACCTTGTACTTGGCCTTGTTGAACCTCATGAGTTTCACACGGGCCCACTTCCCCAGTTTGTGTATCTAATGAAGTGTGATGAAATTACTGTTAAAAGTGACATCACTACAGGCTGCATTGATCTCTATGTTTTAAATTTTTTGTAGCATCCATACTGTGCCTTGCTTTGGACAAAAGTGGTTATATCTGGTTTTGATCAATATGTTTTATCTTTTCATTCCACTCCGAAGATTCTATTCTAACATGTTATGATAAATATGTTTCACTGCATTCCAGTAACCATTCTGCATCTTAAATCTTGGCATTAGAGTTTACTTTTTAATGAAATCTTTTTTATTTCCATTTGTCCTATGTTAACTTTTCAGTATGCTTCAGGTAGCCTTTTCAAATAAAGGCAATGAATTTAAAAGATTACTTACTGTATGAAAAAAATAAATAAACTGCTCAGAACAGTAGAGGTTTTTGCTTTTCAAATTAAAAAATTGAAACAACTTAAACTTCTAAACTCTCCTCACATCTCCCTTGGAAACTCCCTCTTTTACTATAAGTTTGTGGTCTTGATGATATTCACAGAGAAGGCGATTTACTGAATAAAGAAGTTCTTTAAGTTTTCAGTTTTGGAACATTACCAGTGTGTCTGAACCCAGGTTTCAAATTTTACTGGCATTTTGTTGGCAAACCAATTTTTTGGAGTCCTTTCTTATTTGGGCATGTTTCCTGACACCTTTGGCTGTATGGTACTGTGTTTTTAAATTCTCTTTTTTAATTTTTCTTTAAGAGGAAAAGCCTATAAACATGTACAAAGGACTAATTATAAAATACATGGTATAAAAATAGAAAGACAAGAAAATTACCAGCTGAAAAATGCAGTGAGCATTAAAAATGAGCGTTTAATGGTAAAGTTTTACCCTGCCTGTTCAGCATGCCGGATTCTCAAAGCAATTCCACAAGCAAAGCATACACTATTCTGAGGCCATAATACAGTAATTTAAATCAAGTACGTGGGTGGTAAGAAAGAGGTGGTTTAGTCTTCCCTCCTATCCTCTGGCCTCTTTTACTGTTGCTTCACTTTTGCCAACAGCAGTGTTCATTTATATTGAGCCAGATTAGAACATTGATCCAGCTGAAAAGTAACTGGCATGGCTCTGCTGTGCCTACAGTCTTCCTATGTATTGCAGTTTAGTTGAAGCAATACTGTTCTTAGTGCACTGCTCTCAAAGACTAACCAACTAATGGAAGTATATGTAAGTTGCTAACCTATGTTATTCCTATTATCGATAGATTATTCCTTGCTGAAAATGTCATGACTGGTATAGGACAATCTTTTTGTAGTATTTATTGAAGCAAGGTGCAAGAAACTAGAAATCTAAAGTTCCAGAACTTTGTTAGTTTTCCGCAGGCCTGGGACACTGTAACACTTTGTCATGGTTTAAGCCCAGCCGGTAACTCAGCACCACACAGCCGCTTGTTCACTTCTCCCTTTCCACCCCACCTCTGGGTGGGATAGGGAGGAGAATCAAAAAAAAAGTAAACTCCGTGGGTTGAGATAACAGTTTGATAACTGAAGTACTACTACTACTAATACTACTACTAATAATAATAATGATAAGGGAAATAGCAAGGGGAGAGAACATAAAACTAAACGGGTAAAGGAAAAAACAATAAACACAAATG
>JANHGB010072687.1:0-14063 GCA_026283785.1 Coracopsis vasa
GTTAGTGTTAGCAACCACACTCAAAAGATGTGTCAAAGCAAATGCTTCAAGCTTCAGAAGAAGACAAACAAAAAACTTCCTGCTTGAGACTGAGAAGAACCTTATCCATATGACCTTTTTATTTTGAACTAACCAAAAGCTATTTTCCTAAAAAAGAAGGGTTAAACAGTGATAAATGTACACAGAGCACAGTGGTTCACAAAGGACATCTTTTATTGACCCATGGCTGGAGGCAAAAGGAAAACCTGAGAACATTTAATAGGGTATCCACCAAATACACTGGGCACACACGCTGTCAGGGTGGAATACACCTGTGCAGAAGCTTAAAGCAACACCAGATTACCCCGTGTAAGATGGACTGATTCATGGAGGATAGTACTATCCCAGTCCAGACTTCCACAGGCTGGGGGCATCTGAAAGCACATCCATGTTCATATTGACACTGTGCCTTTAAGATACAGTTGATGAGTGCTCTGCTAACAACTCCAAACCACTTGGCTGTTGGGTTTCACAGGCTGTCCTAGCAATTGTCGGGGTTTGGGTAAGGGCTCCCCATCAGGCACAACCTGATGGAAGGACCATCGCAGCACAAGAGGCAAGTGACCATATGGATTCACTCAACAGAGATAAAACCCAACACGATTTGAGATGGCAGTAGTTAGCACTGACAAATTCAGGATATTCACAGATAAGCTGCACAACATAAATGGAGGAGAAAGGAATACATTGAAATTCAGGTACCAGAATCTGTCTCACAGCTCAGAATAGTAAGAAAGATAATGGGGAGCATATTCTACCTTTTACACTATCGTTGGCATAAAAACAATTACACAAGTCAGCATTCTCATTACCTACTTGTTTGATTCAGAGGGACTCCACTGACCAAGCTGTATCCTTAGAGTACTCTATGGGCATATGTCCAACTTTGGGCATACAGTCCACATTGCATATGTGGACTCTAAGGAAAAAAAAACAACAAAGATACTCGCTACCAAAACCATTATAATTTCTCCCTGAACACTTGCCATGTCACAGAAATGAAAACATGTTACTATTTCCCTTCCAGGTTTGATGTTACTATTAATGTCCAAAGTATAAATGTATTTTTCTTATTAGCCATACCTTTCCCTGTCATATCGTACTGTATTTCATGATCATACTTTAGAATTACTTTTTTATGGGTTCAGTTTAAACAATGAAAAGCTGTCTTGGGTATCTCTGTACTTACACATTACACATCTGGAAACACAGAGGTTTGTCTGGAAACTCTCCTCTATTCAATCACAGGCTTCTCTAATTCCCCAAAGGCAGAAGTAGAAAAACATTATTATGGGATATGCAGATGAAACATTTTGTCATTATTTGGTAAAAAAAAAAATAAATAAAAAATTAGTTTACAACTGACAATCATGAAACCATAGGATTTTGGCAGCTTGCTTTATGACAAAATAGTTCTTACATAATAATTGCTTTCTATGCAGTCAGAAGCAAAATTAGTTTTCTAAAATGCCAGGAAGTAAAAGAAACTGAAAACAAATTTAATATTCTACAAGTTGAAGCGTCAAAAGGAAATGTATTTCATTAGAAGAGCACTGTGTGCAGCTCAAATGAAGGATATTACACAATTCACCTGTGCTAGAGGACAGAGAACAGATGTGGCTCGTTTCCATTCATAGCTGTGCACGAGAAAACTTTCCTCTGGCTTACACTTCATTGAAGATAGTACAATAGTGGGTTTGTTTACTTTTCTCAATCTCATACTTGGTAAGCCACTTATTTCATCATATTCCAATCTAAACATGAACCCCGGGTATTCATATAAGAAAAGTGGAAAAAAATTTAATGTTTAGCCAGTCCATATCCCTTCTTTCAAAAATTCACTATTATGAAAGAAGACAAAACAAAACCAGGAAAACCCACCACAGTAATTCTTAAAAGCAAAATAAAATTACAAACAAAAATTTGACTTTGCCTCCATCCTCCTTTCACAATTTTTTGCCCTGGGAATGGTAACGTATCTGTAATAAGAAAACTTTTCCCTTCAGTAATGAAACAGGTATGAGCTTTAAGAGAAGGAACAAAAATGATTTTTAAGTCCTTAGAAGTTACTAAAAAGCCATGAATGGTGGGGTTTTTTCTTTTGACCAAGAGCATTTAAAACACATATTAATGAGTTCACTTGCAAATTAAATACTAGTAATTAAAATATACTGTTTGCTTCATCAGTATCAAATTCTCTAATACAAGAAGTTTGAAATAGGAATTTTAAATGAGCAACCGTTCAATGAGACTGTTTGAAAAACCCTATTTGAAATTTTCTCATACAGTTCAAATATACTTTTAACTCTGTATCAACATTTAACTATGACTTCATGAGTTAAGTTTCTTATGAATTAGCACTTACCTTTTTTTTTCCTCACTTTTAACAAGTACATTTCAAGTAGCCTTCAGCCATCAACTGAGGTTTATCCATCCAACACACAATCGGCTAAAGTTTGCTTTCCAGTTCTAACTAATGGAAACAGTCCCGAGAACTAGTGCCAACAAACTGAGAGCTCTGGGGTTTTTTGGGGGTGTGTGGAGAGAGAAACAAGAGACAAACCAAGAATTCTTGACAAAATGTTTTTAGTCCAATTATGGTGAACACCTTGTTCACTTTATAATCAGGAACTTGTGACTTGATCTGTCTTTATTTATCTATCACAGCAAGGAAATGATTAATATTCATGATGTCACTGCTCAAATTTTCAGTAGCAGTTCAGAATAAAAGCAGACCCAAAACGTTTTCCAGATTCACTGTGGTTTACTGTGTATGTGTATTGCCACCTAGAGTCAAGGTTATAACTGTAGGCATGGAAATAATTAAGCCAGACCATGCATAGCAGCTATTTTGAAATGCTTCTTTGAACTTAAGGTTTGCTACACCAAACGAGTCTATGCAGCCTAACATCACTTACTGTAGCCACCAGCTGCTTTCACAAAAAGAGAGACATGAATTCCCCGCAACGTATCTGCTGCAACCATAATTAGCTGCCAAACGCTGGATCGTAACTATCTTTGGCAGCACCTGGAAATATACATCAGACTCTCTTATTTTCTACATGAAGGATCTGTGCTGAAAATATTACTTCGTGTCATTGGTCTGCTGGCCAACTATGCCTGCACCCAGTTGCTACGCCACTTCTTCACCATCGCCTATCTTTCCCCCTCCCTTTCCTTCTTTCTTTTTTTCTACCACAGTCATAGAATCATAGAATAGTTAGGGTTCGAAAGGACCTTAGATTATCCAGTTCCAACCCCCCTGCCACAGTCGACTTACACAAGATGTGGTCACCAATGCAGCCTGATTTTCGTAGTAGTTCTTCACTTTCCTGATTCTAACTGAGCTTTAAAAAGCTCCTGGAAGTTTTTCTACCTCAGGAACCATAAATACAGTGCAGGCTGTCAATAAACATGAATAAGACCATGTAAAACAGGCCTTAAGTTTAGAACGCGGCAGAAAATTTACAAAGGCAGGCGGACATGCTATTTAAATGTGCTCTGAAACATATTTTAACTTGAGCATTTCATTTCTTATCAGTATGCCCATAACCTTACTGGTGCTACTTCCAGATTCAAAACCCTTTTCAAACTGGGAAGAACCTAGATGGTCTCTGTGGTTACACCATATGCTTTCTTCACTTGTGACAGTGGTTCTTCCTTTTAGAGGGAAATGTTTTAGGGAAAAGCAAACTCCCAAGTACCTACAGAGCATATAAACAATTTTCTTCTGAAAGTTTCAGAACATATCAAATGAAGATCGTCAGTTGGTAGGTATTACGCTACTCCTGATTTATCTTACAATGTGTGCTGACATTTTGTTATTTCAAAAGAACTTTTACTTCTCACTGGTATGAATGCACTTGCAAAGCAAAACATCTTAAGCTTACTTATAGTTTATGTACAGCCCTTGAACAACAGCCCTCTAGAAAAATGGAGTCAGAAGTCAAGACCAGTGTGTTGGTAGTCCACAGTGACACACAGTGTCTGGAAACACCAGACACTGAACAATGGCATGTCTCAATCACACCTTTTGACAGCTCTAATGCACTTTATGTCATCTATCATCTCTCCCCCTTACCTTGCCCAGACTTTTGAATAACCCAAGCTCTCAGACTCAATTAAAAAAGTTTTCCAAGGCTTTTAAATTTGCCTCTGTTTGCAAACAGATGAATGGAAAAAATTAATCAGCTCAGCAAATTCTCTGAAAGTAGCTGTAACATTCCAGCACATAACCCAGAGCCCATGACTGGAACAAGCTAAGAGGAAAGCGCTTGCCTACAGCATAATTGCAAACAAAGTAAGCATATGGCCTACAACACAGTGCAAGCTTAATTTGTTGGAAAGGGCTTATTTATTTTCTTATGGAACAAAGACAATAATAAAACCTCTTCTGTCCTGTGAATATACTCCAAACAGATTTCAGCATTAAAATGGAGTCTATTGCGAGGACATACCTCCTGCTTATACAGCTCCAAGATTTGAGAGTGACTAAGCTATGTCTGCAAAGATACTAACTAATCATAGAATAGTTTGAGTTCGAAAGGACCTTAGGATCACCTAGTTCAAACCCCCTGCCATGGGCAAGAACACTTCACACTAGCAAAATACTGGATCCTGCAAATACTGAATGGTGTGAAATTTAAATCTCAGAGATATAAGAATGCATATATTACCTAGGGTAAAAAACTACAACCAAAGAAAACCAAACCGCAGACTTTGGCCTCAAGAGAGATCTTACAGGAACAGTTTCTCTTGGCAGTCAAGTTTCATGGCTTGTGCTTTTAAAGATTACTTGTCTGCTTGTGAAGTATTAGTGACAATAAGTTTTGCCTTTAATTCATCTTGGTTTAAGCCTTGGTTTACTGTAGGTTTCAATTAGAACACATAGATTCTCGAGTTCCTCTCTACGATTCAAGTAAAACAGGTTTCTTCTTTGCATCAATCCCAAGGGATGCCCATTGTGCCATACTAATTATATTTGAATTGAAGCATGAGGCATGGCTGGGCTGAGAGTGTATCACTGTATCTTAGAGCTAGCAGAATTACTCTCTGTGTTGGCATTGATGTTGTTGTCTATTTAGCAGCTGGCTTAGAGTGACATGAACTTGGACCTTAAATAAAAGAGCTGCTGTGGTTCTTGTATTGTGGTTGCTTCATGGACCACATAGTGGTGCATCTGAGATGATTATACATTTAACACGTGGAGATAAATTGGCCTCCTCTTTTTCTGTTCTGCTTTTTTGGAATTACCACGTGCAATTTATTTCATGGCGTATCTGTCAGCTTTACAGAAACAAAAGGAAACCCCTTTTCAGCTGGCCACATATCAGTCTAAGAAGTATGGTGAAAGCTCCTTAAATCTGGAGTTCGCTTTTAGGCCCATAGCTCCCTTTAACAATCTGTGTAAATCTTTCTGTCCTTCAAGCAGCAGAATGGGAATCAGAAATACATTGTTTTGTAAAGTAAGTTCTGTGTGCAGCACTACTGAGCAAGGGCCAGTTATTCTTCATTTCCTCATCTTTAGACACTTTCCATAAGGGCCCAGATGAATTCTGTTTCTGATGCAGGAGAGACATATTCCAAGGGGAATTCTATAGAACACTTGTGTGAGGAGTTGCAAGCACATTAAAAGGAGGAGAGGCCAGGGAACAAAAAATCATCGATTAAATGGATTTCAAATCACAAATCACATATATCAGCAGGAAGAAAAACATCCCCTTCAATTTGGTTTCAAAGGGTGCAGCCAAATTGGGGATGTTTCATCTTAAAAATAAATCAAGTCCGTAAAAAGCTGCAGTTCTTAGTGACAAATTTTGTTTTTCAAAAGTTCCTATAATTGTAATCTCTTTAGCCCAAGAATTAGTGTCTGAACTGTATTTTTGGGTTAAAAGAACATGGAATCATTTTCGTCAGATCTGTGGCATCCACCATAGCTGCCTCCTCAGCTCAGATATTCTGGTGTGCTTCTGCAGACATGTGGGTTTTCTTAATGGTATTGGCGAAATCCTGTGGCGTGAAGACCAGCTATGAGACTAGCGTGGCTAACGTATGCTACGTGGATAAACGCATCCACATTTCCTTCATGCATAGTATGTGCTCTTTGGATGCTCTCAGATTTCCGTTTGAGAGGATGAATTCAGTAATGTTGTGTATCTATAGGAATAACGTCTACAAAAGATATCCTGAAAATGTTGATGACTGGGCTGGTCTGTACAGTGGTAAGAATAGCTAGAGTCAAAGTTTTGCTCCTTGTGGAAAAAAGGCCAAAGGCTGTTGTTAACCTTATATTACAAGTCCTCCTCTTGTTACTACCAGGGAGGCTTAGAGGAGTAGAGAGTCAGAATGGGCTAGAAAAGTTTTTACACAATAATTTTATTATTTACAAATCACCCTGTAAACTTTTAAATAGCCCACGTCAGTCATCAGGCTATTCCGTCCATCTTTGATTCCCTGTTGTTAAGCATGGGAAAATTCTCCATCCTGTCATGCAGAAGAGAAGAAGGGACATTGTCTGGATCACTGTTCATAGATTCAAACATTGCTAGCCAGAATGTTTGAGATGGATACTGCATTATGGTCAAATTAATAGTCCAGTTAATACAGAAAAGAGTATCTCTGATGTGTGGTTTGTTTTTTTTTTTTCTTTGAAGCACCTCAGAACAAGAAATTGTCAAGAGCAGAAATACTTTTGGTTTAGGGATTGGCATGTTAATAATAACAAAGCTATCCTTAGGTTTACAAAACACTGAACCAAATGATTGCTTAATGCCCGTTGTGATTTTCTGCCTTTTTACCTTTCAATGTCTAGTTGGTGTGTAGTTGTCATTTTCAAATTGCTGTTTTGAGAGTCAAATTGATGACGCTATTGTGTTAATGTCATCAATCAGACAAACACTGATATTACCAGGTAAAGTTGGTTCATTAGAACCAGATGTGTATGCTCCTAAATAAAATTATTATTTTTTTAAATATTATTGACATGATGCCAAAAGATTGTAACACTTTTGGGAAATTAATCTGCCAATTATATGTATTTATAATGCTATACAAGTGTATAAAGCATAAAGTTATTGATGTGAGTTCTGTTAAAATGGCTTTTATATAGTGTCTGATGCCAGTTACCTATTAAGCACAGGTCTAACATCAGGCTCTAGGTTTACAGTGATTTAATTTTTATTAAAATGATTCAATATTTCAATTTGTTACATGTTATATGTTCGTATGATTATGATGTTTACCACAGAAATCCTTCTTTTTTCATTTATTTAATTAATAAGATTATTTCAGGTCTGGCTTTCTGTTCCACTGCTGCTAGTATTTCACTCTGTAATGACAAACATACACATTTAGGGCTGGTTGGCAACTCTGTTTAGTTTGCACCTCAAAAATCAAATGGAAAAAATACTGTCTGATTTATATATACAATTTAAAACCTGTTTAGTTGGCTTTTTAAATAACTGGAATAATTATTCTAGGCTTTTGATAAGCATATATTAAGTAAAATGGTACAAGTTAAAGTTAGAAAACAAGTTCATGGTATTCACAAGCTTTTAAAGGGGAGGAAAAAAGCCCTACTTTTTTCAGCAGAAGACAAAAATGTCTCTAAGCCTACAAAAAGGTCTTTTTAGCAGGAAAGAATGCCTTTGGAAAGTAATAGAAAGTAATGCTACCCACTTATTGACATACATAGCATATATGTTCATGTGATGCCCTTTGTGATGCCCAATTATGAGAATTGAGATTGTGCCTCAGATACATTGTTATGAGAAGAACAGGAACTAGATAAATATTGCAGTTCACAGATACTGAAAGGTTGTCTGTGCAAAGGAGTCGGAGAATACAACTCACTAGAGTAATATTTATTTTCCAGAAACATTGAAATTTGAGAAGGACTCAGCTACCTACCACTCATTTTTACTGGTACTGTTGGGATCAGACCCTTAACCCTCTCTAACCTCCCACTTAAATGGGACCATATTTAGTAATGTGCTTGTCTTGCCATGAGATCTGGACTTTCCTAAATTGGGGAATTGGGAGCCACTTGGCAGGCTTGGAGTCCTCCTGTGCACTGGGATGTTTCTTCTGCTATAGCGAGGCCACCCTGTTCGTGCAAGGGACTGAGGGCTACTTAGGATGAGCTGGCCCTGCCGCTTGGTCCTTTCTGACAGTCTCATGTTTGCAGTTGCTCCTGCTCCCCAGCACTGCTCCTGGGTGGGCTACCCTCTTTTGTGGTGGGGCAGGTGGCTTATGTGTCCTGGGTTGGTGGGGGCTCCCACTGTTGGGGTGGCTTCCTTCCTTCCTGCCCAGCCAGCAGCAGGCCACAGGCAGGGAAAGTCTCCTGCAGGCTCAGCTTTGCTCTGTGCTGTAGTTTTTTCTAATTTGGACTTTAAGCAGCTTCAAGTCAAATAAGAAATGGTAACCAACAGAATTGTGGGGATGCTTATTGATAATTTTCCCTTGCTTTTCGAGTCAGGCTTGACTGTACACTGCAACTGGGAACCAAGAGGCTCCAATTGAAGAAGACAAATTGTGTCAGGAGTGCTCAGCCTCCGGTTGAATATATATTTCCTACTGCAGATAGCTCTTCTGGGTTCATTATAGCTTGCTCTCGTAAGTCGTCATTTCTGTCTCAAGGCTGTTGTGCTTTCCAATGTAAAGCAGATTGATGCTGGCACATTTTTTCTATTTTAATTTTACAAAGTTGTCACACTGAAACTGTGCCTCATATTGGAAGTGCTTTGAAGTGAGGAGATAAACAAAGAGCTAAAATAAAATTAAAAAGAAGCACGAACAACATTTCATCTTGGTTTGTCTTTTTAAAAAATAAGCTGAATGGATGTAGTACCCTTGTGCCACTGTAGTAAGCCTGCAAACATGAGGCGATCAATCTAAATTGAGTTAGTGTATATGCAGTAAGCAGAAACAGGTGAAAATTAGGTTATCTGTGCCCAACTCTTTCTATTCGGTATGAACAGTGAGATATAAACTAGGGTATAGACCTGATTAGTTTTGTTTATTTTCAGAGAGGGGCAGAGGCAGAACATGTGCTATATCTACCATAGTTATTAAACCAAGAAACTATATAAAGTCACTAGCTCGGTTGTGACATTTGTAGATAAAGGTAGAAAGCCCTGCTATAAATAAATCCAAAGTGAATCCAGGAGGAAAACCAGCAGCAGTCCTTAGTATATCTCAGTTTTATCTTCATGAAAAACAAAAAACCCCATGAACTTTCTGTCTTTTCACTAGCAAAAAAAGGAAGAAGTGATTGTCTCTGCCAGTGTCAGAAATGCCAACCAATTTATAATCTGAAGTATGGTTTATAACTTCACTTTTTCTGGTTTGTGGACTCCCAAAAGTTTCCCAATGAAGACAGTAAGCTAGATCTTCACAGTTACCTTTTATGAAGTTGTAAAAGTAGTCAAGGAATTTAGAAGTCTGTTGACCACAGATTGAAGCTATTGTCTTTATCAAAAAAATAAAGAAGTACCAGTGGCAGATGTGTTCTCACTGGTACAATTCTTGGGTGCACCGTTACTATTAATCTTTGAGTTAAAGAGGAATGACAAGTCCCTAGACAAGCTTTGAAAACATGTAATGTATAGCAGCTTTTACACCCCGATAGAAACCTTTTCTATGCATTTATGCACCTCTCCTTACTGTTGAGAAGCAGCAATTGCACAAAAAGCCATGATTTCTCTCAAGTGGCAAGGTGAAGTCCTTTCCTGGGATCACAGTCTTACCTATAGTTTGTGTTCCCCTTTCCCAGCAGAAAGATAATTGCTGGTTTGTTTTTTTTCCTGTGCCAAAAGGTATTGCCACCACTGTAGAATGTAAGTAAAGACCCAGGAAAGCTGGTTGTGGGCTTCCAGTTCCATTGTTAATCCAACTTGAAACTACTTTCTCCTAGAACTTAGCATTTATTTTCAAGACAGTACCTCAGCTGTGTTCTGAATTGTGTTGTAGGGCTCTGCAAATGAAGCCAAATGCAGAACTGGAAATCCAGTGTTGTCCTTTCCACTAGTTTGAAACAGGCTCATGAGTCTTGATAGACTGATATCTTAAAACTTCTATGCCTGTTCAGCCAGGATGCTAAAGTATTGAAGGTTCTCTGTCACTCATGTTTACCAGAGAATTGTTTTAAGAAATGAAAGTTAATTAGTTCACAAAATATTAACAGCTTCTGCAAGCTAATTGAGAATCCACAAGAGTCATTCCCAGTGCTATTTGCCAGAGCCCTGAACCCGTCTGAAATGAACTGCTGATAGCCTTTCGCTTTCCCTAGAGGAGGTTGTAAGAAAAGGGTTTTACTGTTAGGTTTTTCTGACATTTAGCACCACCAGTGATCAAATGCGCCTGTTCTGCCTTCAAGAGGGTTGTGAGGATGAATGAAATATACTCTGAAGTGTTCAGGACCAAACTTCAAGGCCTACAACTGTTTCTGTGTCATCTCTCACTTCAAAGGTATCTGCCCTTTGACTTTTAAGTTGAGCTGTTATTGTTGGGGCCCCTTTGGGTTGCCTGAGGCTATCAGATGTCCAAATAGCCATAACAACAGAAATAATATTTGCTTTCATATGGTAAACAGTTCCTGTTTGACTGTTAAAAAGATGTAAGGCAGTTCAGACTTGAAAGAAAAAACCCTCAGCAAACACAAAACCACCACCATGCCAAAAAACCCAAACCAAACCAAAACAAAACCAAACCATCCACAAACAAACCCAGACACCCCCCACCCCCCAAACCCAAATGTACAAACCCCCAACCAACCCCAACTCCCTCCATCCTTGTATTTGTCTTTTCCACACTTGGTGATGCTTGTAGCTGTTGGAATTGGATACAGCAGTGGGGATTCTTGCACAAGGAAAA
The DNA here is from genome assembly GCA_026283785.1 of Coracopsis vasa. Taxonomy (NCBI): domain Eukaryota; kingdom Metazoa; phylum Chordata; class Aves; order Psittaciformes; family Psittacidae; genus Coracopsis; species Coracopsis vasa. The sequence goes on from JANHGB010072687.1 coordinate 10,912, forward strand.
TAAATTATTGTTCCTGAAGCTATACTGGTTGGGTTCCACTTTAAGTTCCAGTGAAGATTTGCTAATTAAACTTGTTGCTATTGACTTTTATAACCGTTTAAACAGGAAAGGGTTAATTTGCTGGGAGAGGACAAAGCAGATAGAAAGCCTTATCCCTGTTCCTCTTAGAACCTGGACTCCGTCAGTGCTCGAAACACTGTGCTGTAGGCAGTTCACACTTGAGGAAAACAAACTGTTCAGACTGGTTTTTGAGTAGGAGTTCAGCTCCCCAGGCCCTTGCGTTTGTGATCTCTGGGCTTCATCGCTCCATTACCACTGTACAAGAGTTGAATGTGTATTGGGGAAGTTCTGAGTAGCTTAAAATGCAGCAGTGCATTGGTTTAGCAACACAGATCAGTATTATCCTGTTTTTCCACTGTTTTGTTTCATGTATCCAGGACTTCCTATTAAAATACTAAGGCCAATTCAGCACGCTTTTTTTGTTGTGATTTAAAGCCCTGCATGAGATTATGCACAAATACTTGAAAAAATCCCATTCCTTCCATGATCTTTTTGTCTACTGGGAGCTGCTTTTGTCTAGGATGTATTGCTTGTGCCTGCAGTATGTACCAGGTCTTAGACTAAGCTCATTTTCAGAAGAAAGCACTGAATGCTTCTGTTAGTTGCTTTTGAATTTGGTGAAGTTCATCTCTGAATAAGAGGCCTTTCTTTAGGAAGTCTACCTTGTTTTTTCCTTCACAAAGTAACTCACCAAAGCTTTTTCTTCCTACCTTTTCTATCTAGAAGAAAAGATCATGTCTATTGAATACCTAGAACGCACTACAGTGATTGTAATCTGTGGAGCCTTTAAAAGGATTGTAAAAAGTGGAGCCATTAAATATGCAGATTAGTAGTGCTGAAAATGGGAAAGATGCAAGTAAAGCTTAGGAGTTTGCAGTGGTTTGGATTTTTATAATAGAATTATAAAGTCTTAAAGCTTTGCTTTCCTGTGTGATAGCATAAGAAACTTCACTGTACAAAATACTTACAAATTTGCTTTTCTAAATGATGTATTTCAGGCACAGGTAATCTTGTTTCCTTAAAGAGTCAAACTAAAAAAGCTACAGAAAACAACTACCCCTTCCCCCACAACATGCTGCCGCTCTTTCAGCATTGCTGGTTGTGAAGTATTTCTAATTATAATCTAACCTGGATAATTCATATTGGGCTTATTCATAAGTAATAATATTTGAAATATTTAACTGGTAAATAAAAGCATATTGTACTGAAGTTTAAAGCTTAAATAATGCACAAGCATCAAAAACCTTTTTAACTTACTGTTAAGGTCACTTAAATTTTCTGTCAACACATTTCTTAAAATCAAGGAAATTGTAGATTAAGGCAATACTGGGGTTTAAATCAATCTCACTTCACATGCATTAGCTCAGAAGCACCAGAAAGTACTCAGATGTATTGAACCTTGTCACATTTTTGTTTTGGCTTGGGGTCTTTTTTTGTCTGTGTGTGTGGTTGGTTGCTTGGTTGTTTTTGAATAGGCTGCTTCTGCTTTACATGTAAAACAGGTCTGTTAGCTGCCTTATTTCCAAGAACACCTCTGTGTTGCTTCTGGGTGTGCTCATGAAACAACTTTTCACTACAGTTTGCTTCACCTTCTTCTGTTTTTTACCATTGTCTGAGGAACTGACTCAAATAGGTAACAAAGAGCAAACAGAATTATTTGTTCGTGTCGCCTGTCATGCTCACCTAAGCAACAGCAATGTGTTCTCTGACCTTTGTTCTTGCAATTAAAGATGCTGTTATTTGCCGATAACTGTGGTGCAATTAAGTCCATCTCTAACCTTATAAAAGCAGTTTCTTTTGGCAAATGTAACTTTGTAGCATGCAAATAAATTTACCCCTCTGATTTCCTTTGCTTATTTTTCTTTTAATGATTTTAAAACAATCCATGGATGTGAGAGTTCTAGCTAAGATCATTCCCCTCATAATCTGATCAGTAAATAAAATTGTGCTTGTCATAATATCCTGTGTTTAATTCATCTCTATGGCTTTATTATTTCTGTTCTATTTTATTCCCAGTGACTATGCTGATACATGTTTGCTTACGATACTTTGTTCACCCTGCTTTCTTTCAACTATGTGAGAAATTCTGTTTTCTTCCACTGCATTTTTTAGTGCTGTCAAATTATTTACTAACCAGTGCTGTTATTTCAAGATGTAGTTAATAATTAACATGAAACCGGATCATTTTCTGAAAGGTTATTTTCTGATGACTTTTAAAAATCCTAGGAGAGATTGAAAATACCATTATGATTCATAAGGATTTGTTGGAAATAACAGTATACTCTCAGGTGATCAGTCTCTAGTTTAAATTGCCTACTAGCTTTAAGGTAAGCCAGTGATGGTAATGTGTTGGCTCAAAGGAGTCAACTCAGGTTTATTAATAATACCCACTTATAAATTCAGGGTAACACTGGGCCTGTACTTTCAGATCCTAAAATAAGGTTTTGTATACAGTTCAACAGAATTAAAATGCTACCCAATTGCCTTAATTTTCATTGAGAACTGGGATCAAGATCAAGGGCTTTATGTAGGGCAGTGTGTTTTCTTCCATTTGGAGGCAGGCAACTCTCAATTCCTTGGGGAGATTCAGACAAAATTTTAACCCTTATGAATTTGTTTGATGCTGTCTAGGTTAAGACGTTCTTATGGGCCCTCAGAGACATCTTCAAGTCTGATAGCCCATTTTTCCTCTGACAAGTTCTTTCTTAGAGTTATGTTTAAAGTATGGCAACAGAGAAATTGAGTTGAAAGTGTCTCTAGTTTGCGGCTTACCTGTCAAATAAAGGCCTGGCAAGACCAACTTGTGTTAAGCTGTCAGGATGGCTCCCTGGACACACTGTTGGTGAATTTTGTTAAGAAATTAAGGTTGCCAGTTTGGTTTGGAGAATGCTCAGAGCTGAGGAGATAGTAGAATTTCTAAGAGAAGTACTTCCTTCCTGTACTGAGATATGTTGTGGGACTTCCGTAGTATCTTTGTGACTAGATATGATTTTGGAAGAACTTCACCTGCAACTTACAGAATCATAGAATAGTTAGGGTTGGAAAGGACCTTAAGATCATCTAGTTCCAACCCCCCTGCCATGGGCAAGGAC
>JANHGB010072693.1:0-23758 GCA_026283785.1 Coracopsis vasa
CCCCGCTGCCGCCGCCGCTTCACCCGGCGCCGGGTAAACAGCGAGATGAGAAAAAAACGGCTCTGAGCAAAGTGAGGGGGCGCGAGCGCAGCTCCAGGCGGGCGGCGGGACCGGGGAGGGAAAGGGAGGGGGAGCGGTGCCAGGGCTCGCCCCTGGGAGTTGGGGGAGGCGGGAGCGGAGCGCCTGCGGTGGGAGATGCGGCGGGACCAGAGGAAGTTTGCAGCGGGGAGCACGGGGCAGGTAGGCCCCATTCGACGGAGCGAGGCTTAATTTGAGGAGATTCAGGTGTTTAAACGGATGTTGGTTCGTCTGAAGAATGAGGGTGTTTGTTAACTCAGGTGTTCGAGATCCCCGGCAGCGTTCCTTGTCGCCTTTAGTGCTTCAGAAATCGAGATTGGCCGTTGCTGTGGCAAAGCGGCGCCTGCGTGGAGCAGAGCACTTCTCTCTCCTTTGCTTTATTCTAGCGCTTTTCAAAGAATGCGTTATATAGAGTAGTACTAGATTAGATTTATTCTCGTTTTCTAAATTGAAAAACTGAAAATCATCGTAACTTAAAAGTTGAGTTAAATCCAGGTACTGCTAAGAAATGGAAGTAGATTGCCTGAAGCTTGTTGGCTATTTTACTGATTTCTCTGCTGCCATCATTGTGTCCCAAAGGTTTTCATTTAGTTTGCTGGCCTTTATTGTTGGCAATTTTACCTGAATGCGGTGGGTTGACTGGATGCCTGTCAGGTCCCTGGCCAGCCGCTCCTTCACTCCTTCCTCGGCAGGACAGGAGAAGAAAATAAGGTTAAAAAAACACGTGGGTTAAGGTAGAAGCAGGGACATCATTTACAAAGTATTGTCACGGGCATAACAGATGTAACTTGAAGAAAATTATTTTATTGCTAAGTAAAAGAAAAGAAATCAAAGATTAAAACACCTTCTGGCCTCTTCTTTCTCAGGCTCTCTCTCCCCTGCCCCCAGGCAGCGCAGGAGGATGGGGAATGAGGGTTGTAGGTAGAACATAACAGCTCCTTTCTGCTGCCCCTTCCTTCTCACATCCATTCCGTGCTCCATCGTGAGGCCCCCTGCCATGGGATACAGTCCATCATGAGCTGCTCCAGCGGCGGTCCCTCCCACCTGCTGCAGTTGTTCATGAGCTGCTGCAGCATGTGTCTTCTCCATGGGCTGCAGTCTTTCAGGATAAGCCTTCTTCAGCTTGCGCTCCTCTCTGTGGGCTGCGGGTACTGCCAGAAAACCTGCTTGTGCACGGGTTCTCACAGACTGAAAGTCCCTTCAGGGTATGTCCACCTGCTCTGGCATGGGATTCTCCACAGACTGCAAGTGGATATCTGCTCTACTGTGGACCTCCATGGGCTGCAGAGGGTCCTCACCACGGTAATCTCAGGGCACCTGGAGCACCTCCTCCCCTCCCTCATTTACCTTGATGTCTGCAAGGCCATTTCTTGTGCTTTTTCCCCTTACTCCTCTGCTGCTGTGCAGCCTTTTCTGCCCCATCTAAAATACTTTTTCCCAAAGATGTCTTGGCTGAGGGGCTGAACTGTGCCCTGCAGTGAGTCCACTGGAACCTTCTGTGTCCAGCAGGGGGTAGCCCCAGTTTCTCCTCACAAAGACCACCCTGGAGACCCTGCTGGCAGAACCTGGACACATAATACACAAAGCTAGTGTTGTAATAAAGGACTTAAAAGTTAGTTTAAGAGATACTGTAAATTGTATACTGATGCTGTGTTGTCAGTATGTATTTCTTTTTTTGGTCATCTGTTAAAATATTTTGTTACTGGCTAAATTACAATGGTTCTCAAGCTCTTCATCAGAATAGTTCAGTTACCCTACAGTTTTACAGCCTTAGCAGAAACTGAGATAGGGAAATTGTTCTACCTGTCAGCAAGTCCAAGAAGGTAAATCACTATTCAGGGAACAGCTTTTAAGGAGTCACATGATTTATTTACTCTCTTTCTACAGTATTTAGATTGAAGATAAGTCTCCTTTTTCTTTTATATATGCAGGTAGTTATTCGACGCCTTCCTCCTTGTCTAACTAAGGAGCAACTGGAGGAACAGCTACATCCTCTCCCTGCCCATGATTATTTTGAGTTTTGCACTGCTGATCCCAGGTGAGGATGAGCTGTTTATGTGGGTTTTCAAGTGCTTAAAACCAAATTAAGATATTTTAGACATACTGAATCACCTGGTTTTCCCTTTTTGTTAGTTCTGTTAGGTTACTTAAAATATTTCTGAAAAGCTGGCTACATATGCAGAGACAGTGCTTCCTGCCCTTTGCTTTTACACTGGTGATTTTTAAACGAGGATATTTCTGTATATGAATAGGGCATAATTTGGTTTCAAACCCTGACGTTTCTTTTAACCTTCATTGGTAAAATGCAACAGGCTATTTTATCGGCTTTGAGAAAGATTCAACCCAGGGCAGACATCACGGAATTCTTTTCATGAGTGCCATTTGAGCTTAATTTCTTTGTTTGCTTACATGTTTGTGTATTTATTTTACGTGTTTTTCAAATAATCCAGTTTTATTTATTTTTTTCTCACACAAAACTAAAATAAAATTGCTACTATATTTATATAATTTATTTAGTATCACCATAGTAAAGTACAGTTCCCTTTCAAACAAAACAAGTTCCAGATGAGAAGGAACTTAACCACTGAAATAAACAAAATACCCTGTATGCTACATATGCATGTGTTCTGGAAAACTGATCCTTCTTGCCCGTCTTAGCCTTAGCATGCACTGAATCACCCTCCACTGGCACAAGATTCTTTCGATTGATGACAGAGGGATCTTGGGTGTTTATTGCTAACCAACTTTTAAAGGTAGGGGTGACCCCACCCAGAGCAGGTAGCCTTTCCTGTGTAGGAATTTGCTTGTGACCAATTTTGCTTAGAACAGTCTAGTTCCTGGATTGATTTTGTTTGACAAGGTGCTGCCACTTCTTGCCACTACTATGTTATTAGGTGGTTAAGTCTGACTAGATAATCTGTCAAAGTCAGTTCCGCAGTCAGAAAGAAACATATGTCTTATTTAGCAACTCTTTATGGCAGTTGTGTGACCTACAAAGTTACACCAATGCGCAGCAACAAAGTAGTTGGTGCTTCAGATTTCCTGGTAGAACCACAAAGGATATGCTGTTAGGAAAGAGAAGCATTTAGTATGATTGAAAGTCTTTGTAGTTACTCACATTTTTCTTCTGAAGTTTGTCATCTCTACTTCCAAATGAGTCTCTTTAATGCTTCTGTCCCAGCTGTTCATTTCATATGGGGAAAATATCAAAGGCAAAGCACAAATTCTCTGAAGAAGAGCATCTCTGTCCTCAGTGTGTTTAGCTACACAAATGCCAGAAAACAGTTTAAAAGATTACAGTTTTCCAGAACAGTTGTTGGCATAGGAATTTAGGGAGTCAGCCATCGCAGAAAAGAGAAGGCACTGACAACAGCTGTCCGTATGAAGTTTCATTTTCTCTCTGCTTTTATGTCATGAGATTTTTTGAGTATCAAAAATCTTACTGCCCACTTACTTAATTGCACCCATGTCAGGTTACTGATGAAAATGTTTTTTCTCTCATGCTGTGTTATTTGTCATGTACTTTCATATAGCTAGGGGCAGAATGTATGTACATATAAAAAAGTTTGTTAGATTGCTTGTATTACACAGTAGTTTATTCTGGTAGAGGGATGAGGACGTGCTTAAAACACTAAAAGAATCATTTGCCTTGAAAAGCAGATCTTGGTGATTAAAAGTATAAAGTCTGGAGAAAATAAAGCTGTATTTCTTATATGGTTTTACTACCTGACTTCAAGCAAACAAAGAATATACATGTTTAATTTTTTTTAACAATGGAATCTGATATGTGTTTCTTGGATTTTCAGTTTCCTTTAGTCTTTTGTATGAGCCCTGTAATAAAATAATGATCTGGGAGAAGAATGTTCTCTCTCTCCTGAGTTTTGGATTCATGTTCTCTTCTGCCTTCAAAAATTTAAACTTTCTAGAAAAAAAGTGTTTTCATATAAGTTTGAACTTTTCAGCATGAACTGCTTCATATTATTTTTTTCTTCATCTTGCTTCTTAAAAATTACGCTTTCATACAAAAGGTGTGTTTATTCAGAATGGGTTAATCTGTCAAGGTTTGTATGGCTGCAGCTTCTTTCATCAAACTACACAGTTTCAATAGGCATTTAGTTGTGTTTCTGCAGAGTATTGGCTTGACTGGTTATTTGTTCTTTGACTGGCCCAGGATCACCTTAACCCATTTGTTTGAATGCTGACACATACCCATGTGCATCTGTTTATGATTTAACTTTTTACATGTTCACGCACTCAAGAATATAAAGTCAACTTTTAGAAATTTTAAGTTAGAGACAAGATTAATCCACTGAGTCTTAGTCTTCTCTTATCCATCGGAGAACTCTTTTCTGAGTATAAAGCATTGTGTTGCAGTAAGCTGTTCACAGAATTTCAGAAGACTCTTTGTATGTGTTTTCACACCATTTCAGCTGACAGGAAGAGCTACAGTACAAGGTGGACATGTTCTCTCTACAGTGTTCTCTGTTTTTCACTGATGAGCTTTTTTCCTGGATCATGTACCACATGCATAGTGGCAACCAATCCAGAGAATGCAGGGATAGTAAAAACGAGATGATTAAAAGCAAATTTCATGTTATCAAATAAGAGAATGATTTGGAGAAGCTACTCAGTGAAGAGGATCTATTTGTTTGAAAGAGAAAGGGGCCTGCAAATGTTTTGATGTGGGTGCAGACAAATTTGCCATACTGTCTCAGTGTAACCCTGTCATGTGAAGCTCTGGATAACAGAATTTTCTAATAGCTTCTTCAGATTTCTGAGGAATACAGACTTGGTTTTTGTCTTGTTGTTTGGTTGTGTTTCGGTTTTTGTGTTGTTTTTGTTTGTTTGTTGGGGTTTTTTTTCGCAGAACACCTTGTTAAACCATGGAGCTGCTTGTCGGAAGTTGATGCCAGAAATTACGGAGGTTGAAAATGGTTCAGGAGCACTTAGACACTTACCTATGAAAACTGATTGAACACAAGGAATAAGTTCTGTATTATGAAGTCCATAGACTGCAATTAGCTGAAATAATATACTAGGTGAAGTGTCAGTGTACAGTTTCCCCTTTTTAACAAGCTACTTGTAAGCATCCTCTACTAGTTGCTGTCGGAAAGAGAACTAGAGAGGTCTCAGTATAATTGTTCCTACATTCTTATTTCCAAGGTCATTTCACCTAGAGGACAAACCAAAAAAGACATGTATATCAACTCCAGTTTATCTGGTTTTGCAGTTTAAAGGTTATCTTTAAGTTTACAATGTCTTATTAGAGGCAAGCTATAAAATTTTTTAAGGTTTCATTTGATTAATGTCATTAATATATGACACTTTCTCAGTTATATCTATTTCAGTAAAATCAGTTCAGAAAGTGACTTGCATTATGTTTTGTTCGTTCTTTTATATCCATCTGATTCACTGCATTACATTTATTCTCTCTTGTGTATTGACATCAAAGTGCAAATAAAACACTGTTTCTATGACCTTTAGGGGTGATTGTTGGAAAGACACACTATCCATAGCTGATAATAAAGGTTCTGCCTTCCTGACAGTCTATCTTGTTCTCAGACTCCAAATATTTTTTTTTATTATTATTATTTTTTTTCAGATACCCTTTTTTTTGTCTGCATGTAAATGTTTCTGAGTCTTTTAAAACTTGAGACAAGCGATTTAGTTCTGGCCCTGCAGGATGTGGGTCATCCCTTGATACTGGTGTTGATGCTGAGTGCTAGGACTCATTAATAGTGTTGTGAGGTTATAAAAGGAAAGAGATCTGAACAGGAGCTTTGCTTATATGAAGGCCAGTCAAATAGTCAGTGCCATGCCACGTATCACAGACAGTAATAAAGCTTCTTGCAGACAGCACTTCTCCTTTTCCTTCCATAACTTCTTACCAAAGTTTTGCTCAGGGTTATTGTAGGCAAATAGCATTAACACTGTAGGATGGCACCTGGGACCTGCAGCTCTGAAGGGGCGGCATCTTTAGATCTTCAAACGAACCACTACTACTAAGTTCTGGATGGAATGAGTAACACTCTGTCATCACAACTGATGCTGCTTTGCGGGGCAAATTGTGCTCACTTTTAAAAAGAAAAGACTAATTTAAAGTTATGCCAGTTCCATCAGCTGTGTGAGTGATCACAGAAGGTGAGAGACAAACATGAAGGCCAGTGGATTTTAGCTTGACATGACAATGTAGATGATGAGTTACTCATTTGATCAGAACTTACTACGTAATATAAAAATGGATGGAGGAGTTTATTTAACACTCCAAAATTTACACATAGAGATCTATACATGTATATGTTTATATACACCACGACTGATAAATAGATAAGTATTTTTACTAAGATGCGATGGCTGTTTTTATAGTTTACATATTGCTATTTATACTATAGATACCTATTTTAAATGGCTTTTGTGTATACCAAGCTTTTTACACAGTTGTGTTAAAACTTATTTTGTAGAAGCAAACTATTAGAATGTGTTTGTTACTAAAATTATTATAAAAATAAGGGCTTAAAGAGACAATAGTATTATGAAAAACCATGTGACCTAAAAGGTTGAATACCCTTTAATGTACAGCAAAAACCAAAGAAACTGTGTTGTACTGGAGAAGTATGTACAGTCAGACCCATCTGTGTTATTGCCATTAGACTGGTCTAAGTGATATCCCAGAGATACCAACATCACGTGCAGTGCATCTGTCCAAACCATGATATGGATGGAAAGCAGCATTATAGACAGCAAACATGGCAAAATAAAACCAGTTGCCTGATTATTACTGCGTAACCTCAAACCACATTCAAATCCTGAATGAAGTATGTTCTCCTTGAAAAAAGGAGGAGGCACACAGAGCCCAGTGGCCCTTTTGTGCGACTCAGCTGGAAGGCAGACTTGTGAAGAGCAAAAGCTGTGTTTTATCCAGTAACTGCTGAACACAAAGTACATGAGTACAGCAGGAGTGTTTCTTTATAGGAGAGGGTATTAGCCACATAGTGCCTGTGGCCCTGTGAAGCCCCATGCATTCTTTGCTGTGTAGTCGCACTGGTGAGTTCTCAGTGGATAAAAGATGAAATCCAGAGAGGGGAGCAGCACTTGGAAGTCAGATGTCTGAAACATGGAATAAGAGACAGTATTTAATATGCAAGCCAGTGCTAAGCATTCAGTCTGCTAGATTTAGTAGTTTCCCATTTCAAGAGTGACTTTCATGCATTTTTTTTAGGCACACTGCACACTCCTGGGTCAGAAGTCTTAAGACAGGGGTCTGAAACACTCAGTGATCAGGCTTTAATACACTAAGCACCCTGACATGCTAACTTGGACTATGAGACCCAACTTTTGTTTGCTTTGCATCTTGGTGGTAACTGCAGCCACTCTTGCGATACCTTGTGTTGCATATGCAGACTGAAGATTTGCACATCTGATCACAGAGAATTCTGAACGGTTTGCAGAACCCCATGACAAAACACAGCCATGTGCAGCTATGCTCACTTAGTCAAGCTGTCAAAGGGTGCTTTCAAGTGGCCCATAGCTGTGTGGCAGTAGTGTAGGCTGTGGTGGATGAGGGAGCATGCCATGCCTGTAGTGTCTAATTTGTGTCAGGAGCATAGCCCCAGGCATGCCCTAGCAGGCATTTTTGTGGGTACCTGCTTACACTATTATGCTATTCCCATCCTAGAATATAAAAATATAAAGAGTATATATGGATGAAATAGCTCTTCCTTAGAAGTCTTATCCTCTGCATGCTGTAGAAACACTCCATAGCTGGTATTTGCAGCTAAATGAAAATTACATCTAAATGAAAATTACATCTAAATGAAAAAAGCCACCTGGGTTTTTTTTTAAACATTCCTTCTGGCTAAAAATATCAAACATAAAATTGGTGGGTTTACAAAATCACTAGTTAGTTATAGACAGCACTGCTCTTCATCATGTACTACTCACCTTCTATCACCCAAAATGAAATCCATATGAAGGCCCATTTGAAAAAGAAAAAATTGCTTGGATTGTAGTAACTTTGCTGCTTTGAGCTGCCACATGTGTGGATCCTGTGATCCAGCTCGTTTTTTTTCCTCTTTTTCATTTGTCGTGAAATCTCCTCTGAAATAGCAATGGGATTGAAATGCAGTTGTTAACTATGTATGTTTATTGTCTCCTGCTGCTGGTCATCAGTTTGTCTGAAGACTGACCATGTTCATAATAGTATTATGAGCATAGGGTGTTAAAGTTACAGGCTTGTGTTCAGATGTGTTCAAAAACCTGGCATAATACAAAGCCATCACAGAATTCACTGAAGATAGTTCAAGCCAAACTTCATGTATCACAGTTGCTGGGGTTTAAAACATGTACATGCCATGATTCACAATAACTTAGCTGATGGGTGATAATTCATTAAATTACATGAACTCAGTTTCACTGTGGTTGGTGATGTGCCATCCCTGAGGTTTTTATTAGGCACATTAAACGTTTACCCTTGGAGTGAGGTCTCTGCCAATAAGTTCCTGAAGAATCAGAATTAGTTTAGGTAAGTACCTGTTCTTTTGCTAGAAATGCTTTGGCTTTTCACAGTAATTGTTCTTCACATCTAGACATTGCATATCTATTGATATAGGTGCATGTCAGATTGGGTTTGTTTACTTGTATGTAATTCAGTGGATTATTTTGCCAATTACTCAGTTATTTAATCTTTCTTAAAGGTGGACATCTCTTTAAATACAGTGACAACGTGGCAACTGCCATTTCACTAGGAGCTTTTACTTGCTTTGTCCTGTTTCAGTGACAACAGACTTCCTTAGCATGACCAAGAAGTTCCCCAAAAGCATTGCTGTTATTCCTGTTTCTTAAATCATTAAACACAAGACTTAAAGCTTTGATCCTGCACAATGGAAGCGTATGCTCTGCAATTCAGGGAGACAAAGTAAACTATAAGTATTTATTTCAGTTCAGAATAAATTTCACAGTTGCATTTTGGGAACCCAGTTGTTCAGTTACTTTTTGTTATATATATATATATAATTAGATTTGTATATGTAAAGACTTCAATATGCATGTTTAAGGTAGCTGTTTCTCAAGATGAGAATTGTAGTGTGATCCTTCTACTTTCTTAGTAGCTCTGAACAGAATAGTAAATAACAGAAAATAAAATTGTTTCTTGTTGCAGCCTTTATCCTCATCTCTACTCAAGAGCATACATTAACTTTAGAAATCCTGAGGACATCCTTCTTTTTAGAGATCGCTTTGATGGCTATGTCTTCATTGATAATAAAGGTTGGACTATTTGTAAGACATTAAGTGCGTATATACATACACTATTTTAGAACATTCGCTTACTTTTTGCTAGTTATGTCTTTTTTCCTCGATACACAGCTAATTCCCTAAAAATATATTAAAATCTAGCACTTGAACAATGATGAAGTGCAAAACATATTTGTCCATCTGTGTGGTGTGCATGCTTTGTCTGCATTCTCATACCTTAAACAGTATGGTATCAACATCTTACTAAGATCCTTATGTGAACTTCACAATACGTCACAACAGTGACTGAACACATTGCAAGCCTGAATCGTTACATCTGCAGTGTATTTCTGTGGGATGAAGTTGTGCCGCTTATTCCCATTTTGAAAAAGCAAGACAAAAACTTGACTTCATAATTTTTCTTGCCCACTTTGAGATATGTGTTTTATCCAGTAACTGCTGAACACAAAGTACATGAGTAGAGCAGGAGTGTTTCTTTATAGGAGAGGGTATTAGCCACAGAGTGCCTGTGGCCCTGTGAAGCCCCATGCATTCTTTGCTGTGTAGTCGCACTGGTGAGTTCTCAGTGGATAAAAGATGAAATCCAGAGAGGGGAGCAGCCTGATGTACAGCCTGATGATCTAGCGCATTTGCAGGGATCTAGATTGGAGTTCCAAGAACAAGAGCGACAAAACTGGTTGCTATCTTTAGAACATTCAGTCTGCAAAAGTTTGCCCAATAGTAAGGAAAAACTATGTAATGTAGGTATGGATAAATCCAGGTCTCTTAACAGTAGCATGAAACTGCCATAGTCAAGAAATGGCATTTTCCATTTAGCAGTTCCTTGCCTCCTTCACGCATACCTTCTGTAAAAAAATGCGTGGATTGTATAAAACGGAAGTAAGCACGTGGGTTTCTTTTGTAGACATTGTCTACTCTGTACACACGGTGTGTGATTCCCAGATTTCAAATTCTGTGTGTTTTAGATAAAAAAAATTAGAAACTATTTTTATGATTCTGCCAAGACTTCACTTTTTCCAAATTAAGCACATTCTTCAGTGTTATGCTTTACTGAATCCAGGATATTCTGTATATTACAAAACTGAGCATGGACACAGCTGGCCAATTCGGCATGATTGATTGTGCAAATAAATAGCACAGGTTTTGATTAAATATGCCCTCTGGTGAGGCTTCTGTCAGCATTGCATTTATGAGGCTAAAATTAAAACAAGAATTACCAGGTTCAATAAGGTTAACAAATGTTCTAACAGATTTAAGCCTGGTTTTCAGTGGACTTGAGCAAAGTGTAATCTTGGACCTGCTGCAAGTGGAAACCAGGCAAAATTCAAAAGTTGCACACAGTTCTGACTCCAGTCTAAAGAAGAATCCAATGTTTAAGGCAGAATTAAAACCAGAATCCATGCCAGTAAACACAGTCAAGAAGTTACGTAGTCCATCATAAACAGAAAGAAAAGAAGTTTCACACAGTTTTACATGTTGAGTTTTACAGTCATGGTTCTGAAAGAAAGTGGTATGTTTTATTATTGCATATCACCCAGCATTTATTTACTTTTTAAGCTTTTTGGCAACAAAACTTTACAGAAGCAACTCAATTGTTTCAGATTCATTTCCCAGCAGTATTTACCACTCGTCAGGCTGAGATTTTATATAAGTTTTTCTAATCAACGAAGAATTAAAAAGGAATTATAAATGGTAATGCAAGAAATTTATTGTGCAGCAGTAGTCATCATCATTTTGACAGGTTTAGTTAACATGTCCAAAACTATTCAATGTTGCTATATATAATTAAAATACAAATGTATTTTGGTTTGAATCTAAAATAATTTTATTAGAAGTTTGGATGGGATTGTAGAAGCATTCACCTTTGGTTTCAAGTTAGACTGCCCAACACAAGTTTCAAGACTTTTGAAAATCTTACTTGAACATGGGGAAAGTGTTTGCCTCTCACAAAATTAAGCACTGATCTCCTTTAAGGTTTGGAGTATCCTGCAGTGGTTGAATTTGCTCCATTCCAGAAGATTTCAAAAAAGAAGCTGAAGAAGAAAGATGCCAAAGCCGGGAGCATTGAAGACGGTAAACATATTTTCTTGGTGTCCCAGTGGAAAGTGGATTCCATTTCTGTGATGCACTGCAAAGTATTAATCCAAAACCTTTTCTTTACAGATCCAGAATATAGGAAATTTTTAGAGAGTTATTGTGCTGATGAAGAGAAAATCTGTGCCAATCCTGAGATTCTTTTGGGAGAGATTGAGGCCAAAACAAGGGAACTCATTGGTCTGTTTTCTTCATTTTTCTTACTATTGAGAATATCAAGTATCTTATTTTATATCTTTCTTATATTATTACCTGCAAGAGCTGACCTGTTCAGTCTAACAGATTGGGACTATCGCAGTTAAATTTTTGTTATCCAGCCACGTTGTGGCAGGAAACACCCCACCTATTAAGTCTCTATGCATGGAATCATTTGACTTTACTGGAAGTTTTGCATGCACAGTAGCTTCAGAAATAGGTCCTTAATAATTCTGAATGTTTTCAGATGTATTAAAAGGTGGAAGATTTTTTTTTTTTAAAGCTAACATAGCTGATTATTTAACAATTGATCCTTGGTACTAGCTGCTTTTATTGAGAAACATGGAAAGATCTCTCTGTTTTCATGGTCAAGATTCTGCAAAAGCTTTGAAAGTAAGGCAACACCTTGTTTTCTGTATGCATGCAGCATGAGTTTCACCGTGTTGGGGGGGAATCTTTAGTAAGAGCAACACTGGAATCTTCAGTGCTATTATGCAGCTTTCAGGATGACATGGAATAGTGATGTGCTGTATTTCTAAGTGACAACGTGTAGAACACTTAGGCTTTCCCTGGGCATGACAATTGAATAGGAAGAAAAATCAATCTTCAGTATTATTTTTTTTTACAGTGTAAAAGTAGCCACCTCTTTTGATTAGAATCATAAGAATAGAATCATAGAGTCGCTTAGGTTGGAAAAGACCCTTAAGATCATTGAGTGCAACCATTAATCTAGCACTGTCAAGTCAACCACTAAAACATGACCCTAAGTGCCACATAAAACATCTTTTAACTACCTCCAGGAATGGTGACTCCACCTTCCCTGGGCAGCAAGTTCCAGTGTTCAACAGCCCTTTTGGTGAAGAAATTTTTCCCAGTATACAGTCTAAACCTCCTGTAGCATAACTTGAAGCTGTTTCCTCTCATCACTTGTTACTGTTGTTTGAGAGTTGCCTGGAGAGTTTTGGAACTAAATTTAGAGGAAATGTGAGAAGTGTGGACATTTAGATAATCCTGTTATCAGCAGAATTTGTTTGTTGCAGTTCTAGATAGGGAAGTTCCCCAACAATTTTTATTTGCTCCAAATCTTCCCTAATATTTGACAGCAGAGTAAACGCAGTCAAAATTTTCTAAGAAGTTTACAATTCACAGAAAGTTTGCAATTGCAAGAAAGATTTATAAACTTAAAAATATTCTATCAGCAAAAATGATTAGTCATGAGAGTTGCAGATTTCTGAGTAAGAATATTGGCTGAAGGCAGCTTTACATTAGGAGTATTAATTTTTTGTTTCTGTTAAATCACAGGATATCAAATTAGTTTTATTTTTTCTGCTATTCAAAACTATGGCTGTTGCTAACAATATAAAACTTCAGTGGATAGCAAGTTTATAGCAAAATTATGGGAAGGATTAGTTGTATGTCCAGTTTTAAAGGTGTTAGCTCCTACTGAAGTCAATGAAAGATGTGCCCAGGACTTTGTTGGCAGAATTGGGCCTCCCATTCTCAAGATTTTTCCGGGTAGTGTTACTGCAAACCAACACGTTTCATGCATCATGTCAGATACATTAGCTCATCAGTTTTCACATGACAGAGATGCAGCAGATTTTCTCTGTAACAAGGTGAAAATAAGCTCATTCTTCTGGCTTGTTTGTGGAGAGCAAGATTAAATATAATAGTCACTGCTGACAGAGGTCTTCATTTTGTAATTTATTTTATTTTAAAATTTCTTAAATATTTTAAGAAAGACCTGTTAAACCTGTTAGATTTTTATTTGCAGTAAGGCTTATAAATAAGATGGGTAAGAGTCAGGTTTGAGAAACATCCTTTTTTGCCCTCCTCTTCTGACAGTACTTACCACACTGCCTCTCTCCCTTGAACTTACAGTTGTAATTTCTGAGTCAACCTTTTGCACCACAGCCTTAGTCATCGCTAGGGTCAAGTTCTGGACTCCCAGTGCAGCTTACCCTTTCCCCAGGCCCTCCAATTACAATTTGTGATCACTTTCATCATGTAAAAGTGCCCAGAAGCAGACACTGCTCAGACAGGAAGATTTAATGGAGCTGGAGAGAGAGAATCAGAGATGCAGGTCTTGAAGGCCTGATAAGGGAGGGTTTTGGTTGTTACTTTTGACCATTGATATTTGCTAAAAATAAATACTGAATCCTATCAAACCTTCTCATTCATAAATGTGTAACAAGGTTTTATCATTAATGAATGGGTTGCTCTCAGGATATTCACACTTTCAAGCGAAAAACACTTAGATGTTTTGGGATGAATTGTGTCTAGATTTTAGCTATGCCATTTCAAATCTATTGAAACTTATTATTATTATTTCTTCCTTTTTTCTTTTATTTTTTTCTTCCAAATCCTGCCATGCATTTCAGTTGTGAAATTTTCTTCAGGTTTGAGGAAGAATCCTATGCATAACTGTAGAGCAACTTCTAGTAGTAAACATTTTTTGGAACTCTATCCTGGGACATCTAAGACTGACAAAATTCATTGTGACTAACAACAGCTGTAAATCATGAATACTACACATGATACAGAATTTGTTGATGTTCTCTGAGTATTTGTAGAATTTGAGGATGGTTCAGGCAGGTGACTTCGGCTAGATTTCAGAGTGTTGAGTCAGCTCTGTAGCATAAGACTAGCTGTGTGAGCTAGCGGATAAGGCATTTGATTTGCTATTCGGGAAGCCAAAGTTTTATTGAATCTGCTGATACTTTGCTGTGTTACTGGGACAAACCATTTCTCCCTTACTCATCCTGTTTTCCTATGGAGAGGTGAATGTTAAATGGTAGTTCTGTGGAAATGTTGTATGAGAATGAAAATGCTTCCTTCATGATGTACTTTGAAACCTGCGATTGAAAAGTGTTGTGTGAGATTACATGGGCTGCATATGAGCAGCAATATAGCTGGGTTTCAATGTACAAAATGAAATGGTAGGAACAGATTCTGAACACATTTATTTCCTTTTTGGTGAAATAACTGTTTGATGAGCAAGAGAAAAAAAACATTGTCTTGAACTGAAAAGATATGAGTTTTACATAAACATTAAATAATGATGCAACTTAATCTCTGTTGCTTCTAACTCTAACAGCAAAAAAGCAACAAAGTGTTTCTAAAGCAGAATGATAGGAATGCCTTCAAAAATGCATAAAACAAATAGGTTTATTAATTATTTAGCTCCCTTGCAGGTCAAGCTAGAAAAAAAGGGGTTAGTACTAAAGTAATGAGTACGTATTTTAGGAGTTGAACACTATATCACAAATTTTTTGTGTTTTAGCTAGAAGAACAACACCCCTTTTGGAATATATTAAAAATAGAAAATTAGAAAAGCAGGTACGTTCAGACTTTTGCCTGAAGTTCAACATTTATGTTTCACATGGTTTTCTGTTGGACAATTCAAAATTAATCATTTTGAACTCTTCAGAGAATACGAGAAGAGAAAAGAGAAGAACGACGGCGGAGAGAACTGGAGAAGAAACGTCTGCGGGAGGAAGAGAAAAGGAAGCGCAGAGAAGAAGAAAGACGTAAAAGAAAAGAAGTGGAGAAGCAGAAGAAAATCTCTGAAAAAGAAATAAGGATCAAGGTACCTTAATGAAAACATAATGTTCTTCTGTTGAAATTATCCAGAACTTCCTTTGCTATCTCACTGTTTAATTTAGTGCGCTACAGTATAGTGTGGAGATACCAGACCAGTTCTGACTGGAAGGGAAAGTAACGTAGGACTTTGACTAAGTAACATTGTTTGAAAGTGGAACTGATTGCCTTAGGTATCAGTTACCAGTACTATCAGTTACTAAGTAACTATCAGTTACTTAGGTACCAATCTAGAAAGTGCTGATGCAGTCATGGCAGGTAACTCAGATATCTTTATACAGCGCTGCTGAATTCTGTGCTGACATAACCTGACAGAACCAAATTGTTCTGTGGCAGCATGTCGGAAGATTATTGCAAATATGGCTTTAATACTTTATGTCATGTAAATCTTCATCTAGCCATATTTGCAGAGAGTTTTTAGTGTTTACGCTCTGAACTTACATATTTTAATAGCATGCTTTAACCAAGTTATAACAAAGTCTTGCTAATTTCAGGCTGCGCTGCCTTAATAACAATCTGAATGGATGTGTTTTTAATGGTTTCACTTAGGCAGGTGTATTTTGTGCTATTAACCTTATTTGTATAAGATGACATAGATCCAGTTTACTCATCTGAACTAAATTTTATGGTATTGGAAAAGCTTTATAGGCTGTTTTGAAGAGGAAAATTAGTGTAAGAGGCTGTAGCTTAATGCAAGGACACACAGACTCACTCCAGATCTCGTGGGGAGAAGCCACAGACCTATTTCTTTTTTCTTCTGGATAGCAGTTTCCTTCACCTGAATGCATAAAAATAGTTCTGAAGCCAAATTACAGCTTTTTCATATCTGGGCATAAGAAACCACTCTAGAAGTTCAGAAGAAAGAGACTTACTCCTTCAAATGTATTCCTCAAAGTGGTTGTCCAAAACCCCCCAGTATTTATGATGTATCTGTGGTAACCTTGAAAGCTAGCTCTGTCTCTGACAGAAGAGGAAAATGTTACCTGAGAGAAACGTTAGAGAAGTTAATACTTCACACAAGTTTTAAATATTGGAAAAGAATAACCTGTGCTCCTTTCAGAAAAACTGGTGAAATGAAAAGGCTCATGAGAAGTTCTGCTTATTCCTGCTATGTTAAGAGATATGGTCCTTCTATAAAGATTATTCCTGTAATGCTAGACATGCTCAAGCCATGTGTTGGTTATTTGTCAGGAAATGAAGAGGCTTCTTGAAAATCTTTATCTCCAAGGTGAAAAGATAATGCAGTCTTTTCTGCTATTGTCATAATATTTTCCTCAGTGTGTATTGCTGTCAAGGTGTATTTATACTAAGGACATACTTCTATATGCCAATCTATCCAAAGTAGTTCACGTGACATACATTTTATATATAGTATTTCAAGGAGTGAAGTATTAATCCTGATCTCTTTGTAGTATGGGAGAAGTTCTACTTCTCATTTAATTGGCAATAACATTGAACTCTATTATCCGATTTCTAAGAAATCAAGGACCATAATAATGTCTTTATATATAAAAGTCAGGAGAGAGTAGATCAGTGCTTTCTCCAGTATTCTCAGCATATTTAAAAGTGTGCAGTTGAATGCCTGGTAATGACTTTCATTCCTCAGCAAAAGTAAACTGCCACTTTTAAATAACTTTAAATTTCATAAATAAATAAAACTTTGTAAAATATATTCCTACCATTTAAATAAGATATTTTCAATCTTAATATGCCACCAATTTAATACATTGTTAAAATGTCTGCTACAACAAAGGAGAGTAATTTTACATCATAATGTAAATAAATATCGCTTAGCTTCTCAAGAAGCCTGAAAAAGGAGATGAACTGGCCAGTGAAAAGCACAAAGAAAAAGGTGAAGAAGCTGACATTGAGGAAAACAAATGGGAAAAACCACCTGGATCTGGGAGTATAAGATCCAAGTCTTTGGAGGGTTCACTAAAAGACCTTAAGGAAAAGTAAGTAATATTTCTCTTTTAGGCTTCAATTTGCATCCTAAATGCTTTCATCTCAAGGGTTCAAGAGGATGTAACTGGTGCACTGACTGGTGTTTTGTCAGCAGAGTACTGATTTCATTCTCTGTGTGAACAAATCTCTCACTGTCCTTTTTGTAAAAGGTTTTTAGTAACAGCTTGCTGACCTGGTGGCAGTATTAGTGGATGCAATTTGTTATTTGTGAAATGTTTTGAAATCCCAGATTGGAAGGATTTCTGCATGAAATGCATTCAGAGTTTCATTGTTATTTCATCTGTTCCCCATCAAGAGTTCAGGTAAGGCCTTCCTTCCATTACTGATGTCAACCTAATTAGCTAAGATGCCTTGCTTTTCCAGGTGCAAACCAGAATCCTTTTGACTGTGCAGGTACAGTAAGTGCTACCTTGTCTTTCCAAGTGCTCATTTCATCATGATTATTAGTGCATGTGATTAGGTTGCAAACTATGAGCTATTTCAGCTGGCTCAAGAATTAAAATTGAAACTATTTTGTCACTGACTCAGAAATCACTAATAAATTAACTTCCAGCTCTGAGTTCAGGAGACTGAATTACCTGTTCGAAGCCGTGTTAAAGCTCAGTAACAATATTTTTCTACCACAGATTAAAACCTCAGTAGGTACGTGAACATACATGGTCGCAGAGGGATTTGAAACCCTACCAAACAGAAGTATGCTTCCATTCCCTTTACTTCCATTAATTTCTGCTTTCTCTTTCTCTGGCTGTGTAACTTTCTCTTGTGTCTCTGCTTTGTAGTTGCTAACCTCACTGTTTCTTCTCTTGCCTGCCTGTTTGCTATGACTCAATTTTAGAAAGGTACTTTAACCACTGTAGAACTGGAGTTTTTATCCCTGTCATCTGCCCACCTCCAGGTACATCCATTCCTTCCTCAGGGGAAGAGACAGGTACCAGACAATGCTACAGCAACACACTGAGATGTGTCATCCTGGCTTTTTGGAAAGTTATGCTCTGAGCCTTGCTAGGACTTGGAGTTAGTGTCTAGAATAACATCTTAAACATGAAACAAAACAACTTACAGCCACATATCCCTTGAGAGCTAACAGAGTATTATATATATATATATGCTACAGGTACAGTATCTCTCTAACTATGGTTGATTCACATGTCTGTGACAGCTGGGATGTTGCTTCCACTTGGTGAATGTGTTACGCTGACACAAGCACAGACTTCTGAGGTGCTGAATAACTTCCCTGTCATTCAGGTTTTGTTGCTGACCTCCAGGTTTTGCTGAGATGGGGCCCCTGTCTTGGTGGCCTCAAAAATGCCCAAGTTCATGGCAGAGACTGACAATTTTCACAGTTCTGTTATTTTAAAAAAAAAAAAAAATTATACAAAAAGATACAATTTTATCGATATGAAACCATTCTAAATGAGAAGCATATCACTATTTGATCACTACACCATTAGAAAATCACCACTCTCCCTGATTCTGTCTGCTGATTCCCAAAATGTGAGCACACTGTCAAAAGCAATTTTCCTGTTTCAATTTTAAGTATTTATCCCTATGTAATGTATAAAAAGAAACTGCCTGTGTCTGTGCTCCTTTTAAAGTTCAATCTGTTCTGTAATCTTTCTTCATTATTTGCAGTTTGGCTGTATGAGAGAAGCACCTGCTTGCTGAACAGGAACAATGAAGGGAGTGAGAGAGCTGAGAATTGTATCAGACAGGCAGCAAAATGTTGCAGTCTAATAATCTTGATAATATAAACCCATTGCAGCATAGCAGAAATTAAGTATTATGTTGTGGTAAGGTAATGGTCTTTTGCCTAAATGAAATATGCAAAGGTAGGCTAAATTACTTGGAGACATAATAAACAAAATCCTGAAACATAACTATTCATTTTCACAAATGCCATCTGCAGGTTGTAATGTTGGTGAATAATTTTTGTTAAATAGAGACATAAAACTTTACAAATTGATATATGTTCCTTCAGGCCCTGAATGTTCCCATTCAAGGGTTTACTCATACATGAGTCACCTCAAGAACAGGCCACGAGAGCTAATCATAAAGCATGTGTGTATGTGCAGAGCATTGGGGAACTATTTATGGGATTGCTAAAAAGGATAAAAGTTGAAGAATGGGCCTTCCACAACAGTTGCACAACCATCTGATTTTGCTTGCAAAGCTTTGGCCGCTATTTTGAACTGAATGCATCATCTAGGGCTGGACATACATGAATTCAGGAAAATTGCACCTAACCCCTTTCTAATGAGAAGAAAACAGCCTTTCCATGCAATTGATCTAAACATTGCTGAAGTCAAACAAAGGCTTTGTATTATAATCTTCAGGAGGTTTGGGGTTTTTTTCTGTTAATTGCTTGGATTTTCTCTCTTTTTATGCGTACTCATAGGTCACAAAATGACAGTGACAAAGAGCAAAGAGATTTGGAGAGAAGATTTCGAGAAAAAGAACCTGAGAGACAAAGGTATCGATTGGATGATGGCAGAAAGCATAGAGCTCACTATGAGTTTGACAAGTTTGTGAGAAGGAATGAAGAAGAGCTGAAATGGGGGAAAGGATACAATCAAGACAGAGGAAAGAAAGGGAACTACAACTACAGCTTCACTGTGGAGGCAGTAGACAAACTGGGTAAAGAGGACAAGTGTGATGACATGGCATCCACAAAGGAGCGCATAAGAAATAAGGTTCTTTTATTCATTTAGGATAATCTTTCATTAGTTAAATGTGCTTCAAGATCGCAGGTTTTACTTTTGCAAACTCAGCATGAAGATGCTTTTTCAAAAAAAAGCAAGTCTTTCTTTCATTTTCACTCAAACACAGACTTTTTGTTGTTATCAGAGGACAACAGCAGCTAAAATAAGGTTACAGGTCACTCATTCATACTTACAGTATATAGGGAAGACTTTCTATCTTCCTTTCAACCCTAGCATTTTTAGAATGCTATTCTTGGAAGCCTTGTATTTTACAAGCATATTAAAAAGTCATACTTCTGATCTGTAATGAAATTTAAAAAAAGTGGCATGCTAGTCTTAAAAATGTACTTCAATTACCCAGCTCGTAAGGGAATTACGGATTGGCCAGGCATTGCTTGGTAAAGGAACTCTAAGGACTTAAATAAATAGCTAATTCAGAGACCATTGTGTAGAGAGGGTGTGAATGCACAAATTCTTGAGCTGTGCTAGCTTTCATGCAAACTGCAAGGTACTGTGATATGAAAAATCATTTGGACCCTTTACCGTAAACTTCCAGTGGGCACTACTTGTCAAGAGGATCTATCTTTATGCAGCTGTTTGTGATGCAGAAAGATGGATGTCAGACATTTCATACCATGCTACAGAGTACTACCTAAAATAATCTGGTTGTATGGCCCAATACTGAACCTTGTTATCTCATCTAAAGAGATGGAGAAACAAAGTGGAGGAAAAAAGACAAAGGTGAAGGAAAAGGAAAGAAAAAGGGAAAATGCATATTGGGAATAAGAAAATGAAAGAGCAACAGACTAGAATGACTTCAAATTATGAAGGCAATTGAAAATTAGTATGGTTTGATTTGGGACCATTTCAGTGCTCTGCCACTGTCTTAAAATACGCTGTTTGAAAGCTCAGGTTTTAGTGAATGGGTTACTTAATAACAGTAAAAAACTGGTGAGAGTAAACACTCTTATTTAGGAAAAGACTCCTTTAGCAGAGTTTCTAAACAGTGTTTTTTAGTATTGAAATTTCAAGAATAAAACATACTCCAGTGAAGTTTAGTATAGGATAATTTTCCAGTTGTTACCTGCTAAACTGTTCTGGTTTGTCTTTTTTTTTTATGCTTGTATTTGTCATTCATTTGCAGAGGTGCAAGTGTACAGGCTATTGTTCTTGATGTTAGTGAAGGTAGCAATATTTTTCAGAGTTTCACCTGTAATACTGTGTTTGATAATTGTCAGCACTGTTTCTCCTTGTTTATGTCAAATCATAGAATCATAGATTGGTTTGGGTTGGAAAGGACCTTAAGATCATCAAGTTCCAACCCCCCTGCCATGGGCAGGGACACCTCACCCTAGACCATGTTGCCCAAGGTTCTGTCCAACCTGGCTTTGAACACTGCCAGGGATGGAGCATCCACCACTTCATTGGGCAGCCCATTCCAGTGCCTCACCACCCTCACAGTAAGGAACTTCCCCTGTTTAAGTTTAAACCCGTTACCCCTTGTCCTGTCGCTACAGTCCCTGACAAAGAGTCCCTCTCCAGCATCCTTATAGCCCCTTTGGATACTGGAAGGCTACTATGAGGTCTCCACACAGCCTTCTCCAGGCTGAACAGCCCCAACTTTCTCAGCCTGTCTTTATATGGGAGGTGCTCCAGTCCCCTGATCATCCTTGTGGCCTCCTCTGGACTTGCTCCAACAGTTCCATGTCCTTTTTATGTTGAGGACACCAGAACTGCACACAGTACTCCAAGTGAGGTCTCACAAGAGCAGAGTAGAGGGTCAGGATCACCTCCTTCAACCTGCTGGTCACGCTCCTTTTGATGCAGCCCAGGATGCAGTTGGCTTTCTGGCCTGTGAGCGCACACTGAGGCCGACTCATGTTAAGTTTCTCATCGACCAACACCCCCAAGTCCTTCTCCACAGGGCTGCTCTGAACCTCTTCTCTGCTCGAACTGTAGCTGTGCCTGGGATTGCTCTGATCAGGCATAGGACCTTGCACTTGGCATGGTTAAACTTCATAAGGTTGGCATCAGCCCCCCTCACAAGCGTGTCAAGGTCCCTCTGGATGGCATTCCTTCTCTCCAGCGTATCAGCCAAACCACACAGCTTGGTGTCATTGACAAACTTGCTGAGGGCGCACTCAATCCCACTGTCCATGTCACCGACAAAGATGTTGAACAAGACAGATCCCAACACCAGTCCCTGAGGGAACCACTCATTACTGGTCTCCAGCTGGACATTGAGCCATTGACCACAACTCTTTGCATGCAGCCATTCAGCCATTTCTTTATCCACCAAGTGGCCCACCTATCAAATTGATGCCTCTCCAATTTAGAGACAAGGATGGTTTAGTGCAAGGTGTCCCTGCCCATGGCAGGAGGGTTGGAACTAGATGATCTTCATGTTCTTTCCAACCCTAACTATTCTATGATTCTGTGATTCTATATAAAAGTGACCTAAATTAAGGAGGAGGAAATGCACAATATCATTCTCCTCGTGACAAAAAGGAAGAAAAAACCATAAGTATAAACATTGTAATCATGGCAAAGTACTTGGAATACTGACAGCTTACTATAACCAAGCCTAGCTTCTTCTAAAGATCTTTTGAGCCCAGTGAGAGGGTAAGCATGATACCAGAGAAAGGCGTAGACAGTGCTAGGTTTGTGTATAGTAGTTGAATTATAATGTTATTGAATAAGCTGCAATAATCAGCTAATTGGACTATAAGTCTTAGCATGACTGTAACTCTTTCAGTTGCAAAGACTTTAATTCTTGGCTTTATGTTTATGGAATGTTTCTTTAGCCCACACAGATTGCATGGGATGTTTGTTCTGGGCCCTAAGCATAAGGACAGACAGATAAACTTGGCTGTAATAGTTGGTGGAGAAGGTAGGCAACAAAGGCTGTGACCTGTGCTGCAAAACAGCCCAGCAAACCAGGAATGGGATGAGAATGTGCCCAGCACTCAGTATGATCTCGCCAGCACTGTGCAAACACCTAAAGCTGGTTGTGTGATACGAAAGCACACAATTTTGTAAACCTGGGTCTAAAACTGTCTTTTAGTACACAGATCATATGGCTGCAAGAGGTTACTGGAATACCACCCTCCACTTGCTCTGCAGATGGACTATTCTCTGTTAAAAACAAGTAGAGAGATGTATTTAATATTGTAGGGATCTGTGAGAATCTGCTTCCACAAGAATGTTGGAATTTCTAGTAGAAGTGAAGCGTAAAGACTTGATGTCTGAATACAACTTATTTTCTCTCAAGATGCAATATGTGAATAAAAATTCATGCAGGAGTCACTAAATACTTACTGACTAGAAGAGATTACAGTGATCTTCTTGCAGTTGGACCCCTGATAAGCACCTGCTGCTGGAATGCCTACATGCAATGTGTGCTTGCAGCCCAGAACTCTCTGTGTCCTGGGCTGCATCCGCAAAGCATGAGCAGCAGATCAAGGGAAGGGATTCGCCCCCTCTGCTGTGCTCTGGGGAGACCACATCTGCAGTCCTGACCCAGCTCTGAGGCAACAACACAAGAGGGATGTGGAGCTGTTGGAGCAAGTCCAGAGGAGGCCGTGGAGATGCTGCGAGGGCTGGAGCAGCTCTGCTCTGGAGCCAGGCTGAGAGTGCTGGGCTGGTTCAGCCTGGAGAAGTCTCCTTAAGGGAAGACCTTAGAGCAGCTCCAGTGCCTGAAGGGGCTACAAGGAGCCTGGAGAGGGACTTTGGACAAGGGCCTGTAGGGACAGGACAAGGGGGAATGGCTTTAACCTGACAGAGGGGAGACTGAGATGGGCTCTTAGGCAGAAGTTCTTCCCTGTGAGAGTGCTGAGGCACTGGCACAGGGTGCCCAGAGAAGCTGTGGCTGCCCC